>NEWO01002530.1:19004-31854 GCA_003013225.1 Phalaenopsis aphrodite
TATATATATATATATATATATATATATATATATATATATATAGTTTTAGAAAAATAGGAAATCAAACTGATCTTATTTTTTTCATAGTTTAAATAAAGGAGCGTTATACCTCAATCCATATATTTATCCTGAGGGATAAACACAAGACTTGAGAGTGAGACCTGATGAAATAAACTAAGAAATATATAACATTCATTTGGTCTGCGAAACCATTATATTTGACGACAATTTCTCCTATTTATTATGAAGAATTAAATAGGGTTTATATTAAGCTATGTTCGGAAAAACTTCATATAAGTGCAAACCCTTACAGTTAATTACATCTTAGATAATCAAAGTCACCTAAGAAAACTCTCAATAAAAATCAAAGAATATTTTCTTCAAAGAGGTTAAAAGATAGGACTTTTCAACGAAATCAGTCAAAGATGTGTGAAAGGGGATTGACTCAAATTTCAATTATTTATTGTAGAATTCAAATGAGTAAGAACTAGGGGGGTGTCACAGATCCTGAGGAGAACCTCGGTGGCTTCCCAAACTACCCTATGGTTTAGCTGCAGTTTAGAGAAGAAATATTTAAATGTTTCTTCCTACTAATTTTATTTATTAGAGCTTACATTCGTTTAAAACGATCACACAAATAGCCTGGAAGATGTGAGGGTTTAGGTCGTAACGGACGACAACCTCGGAATCCTAACACAGGTTATGACTTAGATTGTATAGTAGAGCAGTACAAAAGTCTAAAGAGAAGTTGAGGAATTATGTCGCACTAGGCGAGCAACCTCGAAATTCTATGGATTGTTATTCAATTTCTAAGGAATGGTTTAGCTGATGTAGACATGTTTTGTTGTTGAAGATGGTCTTGCTTAAGTGTACATGCAATTGTTGGGTCAACGATCTGCTGCCGGGTACCTCCTATAAAACCAAGTACTGGCCTCCTATTCTAAGGTATTGTGTGTAAGAGAAACAATAGCAGGTACAAGTATAATGACGAAATTTAAAAAAGAGCAAGCATGCATTGTATCAACAAAAGAACTATTACCTGAAAAACTCTAAGAAATTGCGACAAATGACCCACGATGAAAGAAAACTCGAGAAAATCGGCAAATGACTCACAACAGAAATCTTGAAGCAACAACAGCAAATGGCGACTTAAAGAAAGTCCCCAAAAACACGGGAAGATTCTAGAAAAAGACCACGAGTGCTTTAACAAAACTTCCAATAAAATTACGCGAAAATTTTGGAGAAAGAAAAGCACTCGGGTCAGGGCTAGACTCTGATATTATATATTTGTATTCGAGAGACGTCGAAGGCTACTATCGGTCACTCGGATGTGTAGAGTCAGTCACTCAACTAGAAGGGTGTCCTACTAAACCTAACTTAGGAGAGTACTCATCAGTCTGGTACTGGTAATCGACAAGTGGACAACCAAGTTACAATATATTTAAAATTTATATTTTAGCATACACATGGATTTCAGATATACAAAAGAAAGTTCTATCAATTTTGTAGTGAAAATATTTTTTTATTGTATATGTTCTTATCAAATCTATTTCTTATCAGTTTTGAAAAGTACAGTTAGTTATCCACGAGTTGATCACGCCGTCGGGCGTAGCACCGCTAACAACCTAAGAAGGTACGGGTCCTCTGCTAGTCCCGTGTCAGTGAATAATACTATAATCTTACAGTTTATCAGGTCTCATAATTGGATTTTGATATCGTAGGATGATATATCATTCTGTTTTATCACCGGCGTGTCTTTGTCATCACTGCTCTAAGCCCCAAAACAAAACCGAGCTACTCGCGACCTTATTTGATGTTTTCATGTATAGCAAAAGAATATACATGTGCACTTATGTATGAGACATAAGCACCTAAAAACTCGAATTAAGAAGTAAGGAAAAAAACGAACTAAAAAAGAAAGGAGAAAAGAAAGAAGACTAACCCACCTCCAAATTCAATTTAGAAAAGATGGTCAAACGATAGGAGGGTTAATCTAAAACATCCAATTGGACTTTCTCGAATAAGTAAAGAGATGGAGCACACTCCCTCCAAGCTAGCCAAAAGACACAACTTAAAAAATCTCCAAATCACTTCTAAACTCTCACAAATATCACAAAGGTTTCTTCCCCCTCTTATTCTCTTTTTCTTTTATTGCAATCAATTTGGCTCGTAGAATTGGCCCCCGAAACATTTCCGAACACCTGACAAATTATTCCTCGAAAGGGGCATTCAAACTCTTTCAAATAACAAGGATCAAAATATTTCATCTCGCCAATGTCAAACTATTCAATTCTACCTCAAGCCCAAAATTTTGTAACATGAATCCAACATAACTCAATTCAGGGACCTGTATTGGTGCTCACGGCCAAGGCGACAAGAGAGGGCAACACAAGTTCTTCAAAGCCCCAAAGATAAAAGGAATGTCACGTATTTGTACTTCACATAGAGGGGCAGCCAAAAAGGCAAGACCGAGCCCTCAAAAAAAACCTCAAAAGCTTTAAAAGAGTCAAATTTCCCTTCAACAAGTGTTTCGAACAGGAAGACAACTATAAGAAGTAAAAAAAACGAGCCCCTAAAAGGAATTTAAAAAATCCTTAAACCCCAATTTCAACTGCAAACATATTCTAAACAAAAAAGGGCAGCAAAGGGGAGCAAGAATAAACCTCCCAAACCAAATTCTACAAAGCCTTCAAACGAAAATTCTCACTCAGCATATGCTTTGTGTAGGGGCAACAACCATAGGAAGCCAAAAATCAATCCCCAAACCAATATTTAAATTATTTGGAATAAATCTCCACGTGTATTCAAATAGGGGCAGCCAAGGGGAGCTAAAGCCGAGCCCAACGAAAGGGCAAAAACATAGCCACATTTTAACCAAAACGAGCCTAGCAGAGTGGGCCAAATATAGAACAATATTCCAAGTAAAACCCAATCTAGAAAAATAACCGAAACAAGCCAAATTCCAGGTGAAACCAAGCCTGATCTCACGCCAAACCGAGCCCTTCATCAAGCAAAATCGAAGCCAATATAAGGTCCCAAAACCGAGCCCAACATCAAACCAAAACCGAGCCTAGCAAAGCTAAAACTGCAGCCACAACAAGGTCCAAAACTGAGCCACCACAAGGCTAAAACTGCAACCACCACAAGGTTTTGCCGAGCCACAATATGGTCCAAACTCGAGCCACAATAAGGCCAAAACCGAGCCCAATGAATGGCTCAAAACAAAATTATAAAACTCACATCTTGTACTGACTTAAGCCTAAAAAAATTCTTGTACCCAACATATGCTTTGAGTAAGAACATGTCACAGGAAAACAAATAAGCATAAATGAATTCCTAAAGCCAACATGTCTCAGCATTAAAATGAATTTCATCATTTACTTGAACAAGAATATCAATAATGAAGAGTTTCAACATTTCATTTCTAGCATTTGTTCCAAATAAACAAATATCATTAAAGGCAGTAAGTAAGCTTCCAAACATCCATTTATCATGCATTTCAAATTTTTACAAATAAGCCATTAAAAAAACTTCAGATTTTGCAAATAAACAACCGATGAATTTCAAATTTTGCAAAAAGAACGCCCATAACTTCAGATTTTCACGAATAGGCCACCCAAAATAAAATTTCTAAAAGCCTCGATTTTAGACCATCAGAGCAAACAAAACCACAACCCCGAAGTTTCATATTTTACAAAAAAAAGAACACCCGACAGTTTCAGATTTTCACAAATCCGTTCCTGAAATTTTAATTTCAGATTTTTCATAAACAAAAGTGTTGAAGTTTCTGATTTCCATAAACTCTATAACTTCCGAATGATATATAGCATGTAACGAGAGTTTCTTTGAACCAAATCGTCAAGCCATAAAGCTCTAAATAATGAATAGCATGTAAGAATAAAACCGAATCAACAAGCTACAAGTCATTTCACCAATGTATAACATGCAACTTAAGCAAAGAAAGACAACTACAGGGAGCCAAATCGAACCCCCAAAACATGCATATATATTTTTTCTAGCTTCAGCAGAGGAGATAAATAAATATAGCCTCCTATATGTAGTTTGAACAGGAGAATAACAGGGGGCAGAGAAACAAAGCTAAGCTCAAAGAAAACTTTTAGCAACCCTCAACTATAAATATCATCACTTACACGTGCTCTAAAATAAAATAAAAAAAGTCACAATAAGAAACGATACAAGGGCCTCTCAGGTGATTCCAGATTTTCACAAATCAACCACCCAAATTTCAGATTTTGTTTTTTTTAAATGAGGATTTGCATAAGGTGCATAAAGGAAGGATTCAAAGGCCTCACCACTAACTTTGATACAAATGTGATGAATTAAATTTCCTTGCACCATTTCAACAAACACCTAGCATGCAACTATAAATCGATCAACTTAGGATTAAAAACTTCATTTTTCCTTTTTTTTGTCTCTCAATCATCCAAATAAAGACGTCAGAAAGAATTTCTGCTTGAAAGGTGACATCATGTCAAATGTCTAAGAAGAGAAAAATGGGAAGAGGTTACCACTTAACGTAGAGCACACAAGAAGAGTAATAGAAGCCATAGAAGGAATCCGACAACACCTACCCCTTCTCCAGTAATTTCGGCTAACCTAAAACCTCCTCAAATGGGGCTTCTTATAGGCAAGTGGGAAAGGAGATGGGGAGAGATCTAACCATCGCGTGCGGCTCAAAGAACCGAGCGGAGCAGGACTCTCCCCATGCGGGCTGCTCGACGAGTCGCAGAAGGAGATGAAGGAGAGAGGGGTTTGATCGGGCGTGCAAATGGGAGAGGGGGAGAGGCGGACCGAGCGGGAGGAAGAAATTAGGATTTAGGGCTTTGGATTTTAGGGAGTGGAAAAAGTTATATAATAATAATAATATAATAATAAAAGTTATATAATAATATACTTCATTTTGTGCATTTTCTCTTAAACACGCCAAGCATAAAATGAACATCTACCTTAGGCAAAATCGACGTTCCGGACGTGTTGGCGCAGCCCGTTTCATCATTCGGGGTCACTCGGACAACCTTGTCTATGATCGGGTCAGAAAATGTGCCAAATTTGGTTTCCATCGAAATTCTGGTTTGAGCTCAATCGATCGGGATGATGTAGATGGTTGTCAAAAGAAGTTTTGAAAAAAATTGAAGTGATTTTGAGTTGGTTGGGAGGGTCAATTTGGTGGATTTTAGGCATTCAGTCGATTTGGGGGTGTTGGGTTAGACTTTGGTTTAGGTTGGACTAATGTTGAGTTAGGTTCAAATTGATTGTTCAAAATGATCTAGAGGAACGTCACAAAAAGTTTTCAACATAAATTGAGTGTCAATTTTGGGAATTTGACTATCGATTTGGTGGAATTGGGGGACAGCCAATTTGAGGCAAATTTGGGGATTCTGAATGTGGGTTGAAATTGAGCGAAATTGAGGCTTGACCAACGCCAATTGAGGGTCAAACTTGATGTGTAGGATTGTTATGAGGAGTTTAGGATTTGAAGTGGGGCAAATTGAGTAGGCTATGAGGTTCAATTAGGTGAGATTAAGTCATATGGTCAAAATTGGAGGTTTTGATTTTGATCAAAATTGAGCTCAAAGCATGAGCCAATTATGCTTGGATTTGGTTTGGATTGGTCATATGAAAAGTGAATTTGAGTTTAGAATTGAAATTGAGGGAAATTTGGGCCAAATTGATGGACATTTGTGATGAATTTGGGGAAATTGAGCCTATAAAGGCAATTTGGGGGTTTTGGTCAAAATGGTCAAATTGGCCAAATTGTATCCAATTGGAAGGTCCAAAGTGATTTTAGAGGTTTTGGGAAAGTTTGGGGTGCCAAGGGTATTTTTTGTAATTTTGGCAAATTTGAGGGTATTTTGATATTTTGATAATTTAGGTAAGTTGGGGACCGACCTTGAAAGAAGGGAATCAGAAGTTAGAGACTAATTCCAAAAGGAGAATTGAAATTTTGGTATCAATCTCAGAAAAAGAATCGGAAGTTAGGGACCGACTTCGAAAGGAGGGAATCAAAAGTTCTGGACTAATTTTGAAACGAAAATTGAAATTAAAGAGTTTGTAGTGTTGAAACCATAGATATGTGTCATGTGATAATGCTAACATTGATGAGGAAGATATGTGAAATTTTGTAAGATTTAGTGCAGACCAGGACGATCGTGCTACGCGAGCGAAGAGTAGAGACCTCGAAATCGAGAGAAACAACTCAACAAATTTATTTTCTTTTCTTGTTGTTTTTATCTCATTTAATTTTCAAAATATGTTTTCCAAAATTTAATTTTCGTTGGTTGATTGATTTTCGAAAGTGTATTCTTATTTAAATTTTATTATTATCATATCTTTATTGTTTTGTTCTTTGTTCTTTGTTCATTATAGTTCAGAACCAACGCATGGTTCTGTGGCTCTTTATCCATCGCACAGAAGGGCAATTGAACAAACAAACAAAATTCTGAAGGAAATTTCATTAATGTGCTTCAACAAGTGTTACAGACTAAGTGCAGGTCAAAACCTCAAAAGGTATAATATGCTGAACGCATCAAAGTACATCTAAAAATGTCTCATGTTAGGTACATATCACAAGCTGAGCATATCTAATACATATGTCATCATATCTGCTGTGTCGAAACACAATACAAAAATATATCTCTTGAATGTCCATTTCTGGTGAGGCGAGCTCCCGATCGAGCCGACTTACTAAGCCATGTTCCAGGACAAAAGTTCCCTTTGCATGTGCTTAGAGGTGCAACCCTCTCATAGCTCGTAAGGCAGTAGCTCTTCCAACTCCGGATCTGGCTGGAATCCATACGACATCTTGCTACTATCCATTCTTCGAAAAGTTATAGAAACTCTGGGGTATTGCACCCTGGAAGGCGTGTTTGGCGATGTCTGCTCAATTTCCTTTAAGAATCAATACTGAACACACTGGTAACGGAATCTCCACTGATCCTCTGAATTTACCGGGGCCAATGACATCTATTTCTTTTCCAAATAAAATGTTGATTTTACTCATGAAGGTGATCGTGCAAAAAAATCTCACAAAATTATGTTGGTCTATTTGTGGGAGAATACAATCGCCTTCGTCGTATATATTGATGATACAACTTTTGGGAATACAGTCGGCTGGAAGTATGCTCCATCGAACCATTCTCTTGATCATTCATTTTGTCATGGGAGGTAGCGGGTCCACCTCATCGTATCTCGAAATCCCCGGGGGATTTCTTTGTCTGTCTTGGGTGAAGTTGTAATAGCAGCCACATTGTATGACGATTCTGACTTTCCCACACATCCATTTCCGTGGCTTAGAATAGGTTCTTGCCATCAGAAGTTCTGCTCGACCCCTATCTCTTAGATCGAAGATGCAGTCGAGAATACTTCTTTCGTCGCTTTCGGAGAAGACTCTGGTGTACAGCTTCAAGCCTTCTAGTATATTGACAAATTCTCCATGGACTGCTTCATAAAATTCAAATTCCCTTTTGTTTACTTTACTCATCTTGTAATATTCTACCGTGGAGATGATCGGCGGTTGTCGAAGATACTCACTCATTTCAGTATTAGCAGGAACCCATGTTTGTTTTATTCTCTGTCTCCAATGAAATATATGACTCTGTATCCAGTGGAATATATGATTCCCCCATTGGTAGATCGGAGATCTGAAATTCATCGTCGGTGGACGTGTACTCCTTTAGAGTACTGTAACGTTCTAGGCGGGGGACGTTGCAATCCAGACATTTCACAAATGCCCCTGTACCTGATACCTGTGTAAGAATCTCGACGTTGGATGTCGGGAAACCAAGACAAAGATCATCTGGAACTTCTGCTATCTCCGGCTCTGTAGTGAACTCAAACTCATCCTCTGTGGCAGGCAGACTGGAAGAAGTCTCTCTCATGCCTGGCTCGTAGATTCTCCCTTCTAGAATATGGTTAAGCAAGTTTTTGTTTCTTTTTGGCGTCTTTTTTCTTCACGCCGGAAAGCTCTATGTTTTCGACGGTTAGTGTTTCAGTGTTGAGTTTTTCGTAGCGGTGCATCTGGAGTCTCTCGTAATCAACAGTGATTAGGTCTTGAGTCGGTGCAGTCATAGACGACAAATGGCTAGTCCCCTCCATCGGATCTTGCTGTACTATCACATTTTTCCCTTTCAGTGAGGAATCCGAAATTTTGTAATAAAATTAATCTCAATAAAATGAAAACTTTTGAAGTTACATTAATTTTCTCTTTTCTACTTTTAAGTTTGATATTTTGCTAAATTAAACAGTATATATATATATATATATATATATATATATATATATATATATATATATATATATATATATATATATATATATATATATATATATATATATATATATATATATATATTTATATATATATATATATATATATATAATTGATCTCACCGACGTAAACTAAAATTTCATCTAATCAACGCTTTGTTTTGTTCTTGTTCCTGCTAAATTTCTCCGCACTGATGATTTTTCTGTCGCCTGCAAAGAAAATGTCAGGTCAGAAGCTGATTTTTGCTTTTATAGATGGTTGAAATCTCGCACTTAATGAAGAAAGGGCACTGCGGGGTGACTTCATAGATTTCGACGTTGACTTCAGTCAAGTCAATGTAGTCTATGAGAGTCCCTTGGACGTGGTCAGCTGTCGAAAAAAAGAAGAGCTACCATCATTGTTAAAGATCAGCACCAAGGAGGATTCCTCACTGAAAGGGAAAAATGTGATAGTACAACAAGATCCGATGGAGGGACTAGCCGCTTGTCGTCTATGTTAATTGCACCGACTAGAGGCCTAGTCACTGTTGATAATGGGAGACTGCCAGATGCACCGCTACGAAGAACTCAACACAGAAACGCCAACTGCTAAAAACAGAGCTTTCCGACGTGAAGAAAAAAGACGCCAAAAAGAAACAGAAAACTTACTTGACCCGATTCTAGAAGGGAGAACCTACGAGCCAGGCATGAGAGAGACTTCTTCCAGCTTGCCTGCAACAGAGAATGAGTCCGAGTTTGCTACAGATCCGGAGATACCAGAAGTTCCATATGATCTTTGTCTGGGTTGCCTGACATGCAACGTCGAGATTCCTATACGGACACCAGCTACATGGGCATTTCAAATGCCCGAATTGCAACGCCCCCCGCCTGGAACGTTACAGTACTCTGGAAGAGTACACTTCCACCGACGATGGATTTCATATCACCTATCTCCCAATGGGGGAATCATATATTCCACTAGATACAGAGTCATATATTCCATTGTAGACGAAGAATAAAACCAAAATAGATTCCTGCTGATACTTAAATGAGGGAGTATCCTCGACGACCGCTGATCATCTCCACGGCAAAATATTACAAGATGAGTAAAGTAAACAAAAGGAAATTTAAGTTTTATAAAGAAGTCCAGGGAGAATTTGTCAATATACTAGAAGGCTTGGTGTTGTACACCAGAGTTCTCCGAAAGCGACGAAGGACGTATTCTCGACCGTATCTTCGATCTAAGAGACAGGGGTCGAGCAGGACTTCTGATGGAAAGAATCTATTCTGAGCCACAGAAATGAATGCGTTGGAAAGATAGAATCATTATATAATGTGGCTGCTGTTACAACTTCACCCAAGACAGACAAGGAAATCCCCCGGGATTTTGAGATATAATGAGGTGAACCCGCTACCTCCCATGATAAAATGGATGATCAAGAGAATGGTCTGATGGAGCATACTTCCAACCGACTGTATTCTTAACAGTTGTATCATTAATATATACGACGAAGGCGATTGTATTCCCCCGCATATAGACCATCATGATTTTATGAGACATTTCTGCACGGTTTCCTTTATGAGCAAAAACATTTTATTTGGAAAAGAAATAGATGTCATTGACCCCGACGAGTTCAGAGGATCAGTGGAGATTCCGTAACCAGTGGGTTCAGTATTGGTTCTTAAGGGAAATGGAGCCGACATCGCCAAACACTGCATAACCTTCCGAAGAATGGATAATAGCAAGATGCCATATGGATTCCAGCCAGATCTGGAGTTGGAAGAGCTACTGCTTTATGAGCTATGAGAGGGTTGTACCTCTAAGCACATACAAAGTAAACTATTGTCCTGACGCATGGCTTAGTAGGGCAGCTTGATCGGGAGCTTGCCCCGCCAGAGATGGACATTCAGGAGATACCTTTTTGTACTGCGTTTCGACACACCAGATATGATGATATATGTATCAGATATGCTCAGCTTGTGATATGTACCCAGAATGAGACATTTTCAGATATACTTTGATGCGTTCAACATATTGTACTTTTTGAGGTTTTTGCCTGCACTCAGTCTGTGACACTTGTTGAAGCACATTAATGAAATTCCCTTCAGAATTTTGTCTGTTTGTTCAGTCGCCCTTTTGTGCGATGGATAACGAGCCACAAAACCATGCGTTGGTTCTGAAGTATAATGAACAAAGAACAAAATAATAAAGACATGATAATAATAAAATTCAAATAAAAATACTCTTTTGAAAATCAATCAACCAACGAAAATTAAATTTTGAAAAACATATCATGAAAATTAAATGTGATAAAAACAACAAAAAAAAGAAAATAAATCTGTTGAGTTGTTTCTCTCGATTTCGAGGTCTCTTACTCTTCGCTCGCGCAGCATGATCTTCCTGGTATGCACTAAATCTCATAAAATTTCGCATATCTTCCTCACCAATGTCAGCATTATCACATGACACATCTATGGGTTCAACACCACAAACTCGTTGTAAATTTCAATTCTCGTTTCAGAATCAGTCCCTAACTTTTGATTCTTTGGGATACTCATGTCTGCTAGACCCTCTAGCCCTAGGCTGGCGTTTAGCTAGCACCAGTACATAGAAGTTCCAAATGGAGATTCCATTGGTCCGTGGCTCAAATCAGGATGGTTGGCATCTCAATCTCACCTATTACCCAATTCAGTCGTTTTGTCCCCGAAATTAATTTGGACTCTTCAATTGACCTTAATTTGATCTCAATTTCCCCGAATTTGAATCGTAAGATCTTCATAACGATCATACACATCAAATTGGACCTTTAATTGGCTTTGGTCAAGCCTCAATTTCATTCAATTTCGACCTACATCCAAAAATCTCCGAATTTGTTCCGAATTGGCTATATCCCCAAATTCCACCAAATTAAATGTCCAAATCCCAAAATTGGCACCCAATTTATGTTGAAACTCTTTGTGACATTCCTCTAGATCATTTTGAACCATCAATTTGAACCTAACGCAACCTAAACCTAAGTCTAACCCAACACCCCCAAATCAACTGAATGCCCAAAATCCACCAAATTGACCCTCCCAACCAACTCAAAATCACTTCAAATCTTTTTTAAATTTCTCATGACAGCCATCTACACCATTCTGATCGATTGAGCTCAAACCAGAATTTCGACAGCAATCGAATTTGACACGTTTTTTACCCGATTGTCGACGAGGTTGCTCGAAGGACCCCGGATGCGAAACGGACTGTGCCGACACGTCCAGAACGTCGATTTTGCCTAAGGGAGATGTTCATTTTATGTCGATAGCGTGTCTGGGAGAAAATGCACAAAATGAAGTATATAATAATAATAATAACATTATTATTATTGTTATTATTATTATATATTTTTCCCCTCTCCCTAAAATCCAAAGCATTAAATCCTAATTACTTTCTCCCGCCCGGTCCACCTCTCCCCCTCTCCCATTCGCACGCCCGACCGAACCCCTCTCTCTCCCTCATCTCCTTCGCGACAAGGCAGGTGCCCATCCCTTATTCCATATCGCGATCTCTTGCTCCTCTGCGACTCGTCGAGCCGTCCGCATGGGGAGCGTCCTGCTCCTCTCGGTTTTTCTAGCCGCACGCGATGGGGAAATCGCTCCCCGTCTCCTTTCCCTCTTGCCTATAAGAAGCCCCATTTGGGGAGGTTTTAGGTTAGTCGAAATTACTGGAGAAGGGGGAGGTGCTCTCGGATTGCTTCCAGGGCTTCTCTTACTCTCTTGTGTGCTCTACGTCAAATGGTAACCTCTTCCCTTTTTTTCTCTTCTTTAGCCATTTGACGTGGTGTCTCCTTTCATGCTGAAATTCTTTTTGACGCCTTTATTCGGATGATTGAGAGTAAAAAAAAATTAAGTTTTTAATCCTAAGTTGATGGATTTATAGTTGCACGATAGGTGTTTGTTGAAATGATGCAAGGAAATTTAATTCATCACATTTGCATCAAAGTTAGTAGTGAGGCCTTTGAATCCTTCATTTATGCTCCTTATACAAATCCTCATTTTTTTTAAAAAAAATCTGAAACTTGGGTGGTTGATTTGTGAAAATTTGGAGTCACCTGGGAGACCCTTGTATCGTTTCCTACTGTAACTTTTTTTTATTTTATTTTGGAGCATGTGTAAGTGATGATATTTATTATTGAGGGTTGCTAAAACTTTTGTTTCAGTGCTTAGCTTTGTTTCTCTGCCTCTTGTTTTTCTCCTGTTCAAACTACATATAGGAGGCTATATTTATTTATCTCCTTTGTTGAAGTTAAAGAATACTTGTGGAAAGAGATATTACTTTACCTGATATTACTGAAGTCTGGTTGGGCACAACCCATAATGGTTATTGGCAATAAATCGTCATCGAACACAAACCTCCATATTGTACCCACTGTAAGATGTTTGGTCATATCCATGCTAAATGTCACAAACGTCATCCTAATTTGAAATCTAAGGTTCAAGTGAATTAGGATGGGTCTAACCCTACTGCTGTGGACATTTTAGTTCCACCTGAGGATGATACTATCAGACATGAGGTGTCTGTTGCCCCTGAGGATCTCCCCCATGA
>NEWO01002533.1:0-20368 GCA_003013225.1 Phalaenopsis aphrodite
AAAAAAAAAAAAAAAATTGTTGCATCTGAGGGATTTTTGTTGGTGTTTGTAATGTTTTGTACTAATTTTCTTTTCAGTGAATCAAACGAACCACGAAAGCCTACTAAATTCATTAACTTCAAAACATCTTTTCTATCTTCATAAATTCATCTGGGCCAAAGTAGGAAAAAGGGAGAAAAAGGGCTTCTAAAGCAAATATCTCAGCATTATGAATACCAAACTTTGACAATACTGGAAGATTGAACCATATAAATATTTTTTTTATATATATTTTTTTATGAAGCTTGGGTGCTTTAAAAGGAGTTCTTCATTCATTCATGGTTGTTCCGCCAGTGGAATATGTCGGTATAGTAATTATTAATATTTTTTTTTGGCCGTATGCTTCAGCCTTTACCCATATTTATGTTTTTCTAGACTAGAATATTTTGCTATATTTACTTTTATTTTTTTAGAATGTTGATAAAAAATCTTGCTAGCATCCGATGTAGAACTTGCACCTACTGAAGGAGGGTGAAATCCCCGTTTACTAGAGCAATCATGCGGCTATTCATAGCTAAAAGTTGAGCACCTATTCATCTATTAGGAATATGATTGGTTGTCCTTTTGCCTTGTGCCTATTTTATTGTAAAAAAAATTGTAGGTTGTGTCAATTTAGATTAATGGATCAACATTCACAAATTGATTCAACTTTACTAAACTCAAATTTGTTTTGACACGTTGCATTAGCATCAATCTGAATCGAACTGAACACAATTAATCGATTTGAACACAACTAAATAAGTATAGTTTATTATGAGTTTTTAATAAAAAAACAGACAAGTTAGGTTATAATTTTTGGGTTAATACATGACTTCAAATTGATTAAAATTTCTGTGTCAGCTCAGCTGACTTAAGTTTAACCCAATGTTTTTACTTATTGACTTGATCCCAAATTTTGTTATCTTGTTCGAGTTAAATTTTGTGGTTGGTCTATTATTGATACCCCCACTTTTTTGTACATCAGCACCCCATTATCAAAAACTCTGATTTTGCTATTCATTTTTCTTGCAGTCTTATTGCTCATTTTCCTGGAAATTCTATGCTGACATGCACTTTTTTCTTTTCTATTTTGATGGAAAGAAATTTATATATTTATGTTAATTAAACGGTTGGGTTTGAATGTGAATTATAAATTTATTTAAGTATAAACCATATGTTTGGATTTCTTCTTACAGGCTACTTAAGTGAGCATACCTAAAAATATTGTTTGTCTTCATGTTATTGTTCTTCTTTGAATAATAATATGATTTCTTTTATCATTTGTATGTTGTCATAGGTATCCGACCTTCATCAACATCATTTGATATGAGAGCTAAAAGCCTTGAAATCTATAGTATGTTAGGAAAAGCTTGGCGAATTGCAGGATTTTCAGATTCCTTTTTAGAAGAATTATTCTCATATAAGGAGTTGATCATCAAGATGCAACTATATAAAAGACACTACATATCATATCATTTATTTATGGAACGAAAATAGTCATATAACAGAAATGTTTTCTATTTTAGAAAATTATTATATTGCCAGTCATTTTGAAATGAGTTAACAAGCTCATTATTCTCACTTAAAATTTGAATATAAATCAACTGATTTTATTTTGCAATTTGTGAAAAATAATATTATTTATTTTATTGAATGATTATGCCATCAATATTTTCAATTAAGGGTGGAGTAACCAGAAAGAATTAATCATTATAAAAATAATTGTTGATATCTTTTTCTTTTTCAATGAAAGATGGCTGAAATGTGAATAAGAGAACAAGCATTGGATGTCATCTCTCACTCTCTGCGTTTTATTAAGGCTTAATTATAAGAAAAAATGCTTTGAATGCTTGTTATTAAGGTGTATTTTTGATTAAGGTGGCATTCAATTATGAAATTTAGTTTTGAAGATTTCAGGCGTTCCTTTTTCAATCACAAAACTATGTATTGATGTGTATTTTAATGTTTATAGAAATTGATGTGTATTATAATATTTTTTGATTGAGATAATGTAAGCAATTATTTATATGTAGTGAAATGTGGAGCTTGTTGATTTATTCTGATTAGTCTACTTGGAAGGGTATGCATAGAAATTTTGTTTATATTTTCATGTTATTACTCTTTTTTGAATAGCTATATTCTATTCATTGTTGTCCATATGTTGATATAGGTAATCCATTCTTCTCAACATTTTTTAGAAAAAAATATTCAATTTCTATTGTGGCTTTTTCGAAATTTTGCACTTAGAATTTAAAATGCTTTTATGCATTGATATAACATTATTTGAATGATAAGAAAAAAAATAATAAAAACGAGTAGAAGAAGCTTACAATAACTATAGAAGTTAAAACAAGTACGTGAAGAAATTGAAAGCAAACTATGATAACTATAATAACTACTCCAAACTTAACATAAAAATTTAGTTAATCATGTTAAGCAGTTTTTCAAAGTTTGTTAACAATAATCTCTTCGTTAAAATCTCTGCACTACTTATTTCCCCACTTCTTTGTTATTCAGTAACTTTATTAATTTGCTTCTTCCAAGAAAAAAAAAAGAAAAAAAAATCTCTTATATTGAATGAACCCCAGCAATATATATCAAATTAATTATGGTAATGAAAAGTAAGTAATTTGGATATGATTTTTAGCCAAAATTAATGCTAACTGGAGGTGATGAGCAAAACAATTAATAAAAAAAAATCATTATTTCTCATAAAAAAATATGTCTATTAATCTCATCATGTATGTTCTTGCCCCACATCCTTGGCCATGTAATGTAATCATGTTTTACTCAACCCATGCTACATTATTTTTTTTAATTGTTGAAACGGTGTAACATTTACATTTATATATGCCTAAAAAGTGTCTGATACCACATCATATTAATGCGATGGAGTATAATAGCTACCTTGTTTTTTTGGCTAGCACACATTGATATCCATCCAATAAAATTGCAACTAATACATTTCATGCATAAGTAAGTCTCAATAGCAGCATTAGATGCAAATTCTTTCCAAATGTTAGAAACAAAATGTTTATTATTGCTTGGAGCATTTCTAAGAGCAACCTATTTTCATATTAGTTTGCCAAAGAGCATCCATGTTCCAATCTTTTTCCTTAATGTTTAAAATATTTTAATTCATCTCGGTCATGATTTTTGTGTAGATCGACTTGTACATAATCAAGAAGGGCAACTAATTATGCTCAAAATAGGTGTAGGTAATCATGCTCATATATTTATGAGCATTGCATAACCAATATGAACTTGAAAGATAATTATCTTTTTCTAATTTTTAATCTTCTTCGTAACCAAACTATCATCGCTTGCTTCTTTTCTTATCAGACTTGGCAAAGTAAAAATAAAGGCAATTGATTACATCTTTTGTAATATATTCTCCAACCAAGTTTTATATTTATCTAACTCTTTGGATTAAAATTTGATGCATAACAAAAAAATAATGATAGAAATATCATTTTCATAGACAAAAACCTAATTTATTAATTTGATATTATGTTAAGATACCTTACGAGTTGTCATCACTGTAAAAAAGGTTGATCATTAGTATGCAATAAGAGAAAAATGATGCACATCATTATCATCCAATTTAAAAAAAAGTATCATATGTTTATGAACAAAATTTTATTTTAAAATTTATTATGTCGTTACCGTCATTGCAAAAGAGATTGATTACTACCTTGATTATTGCTTGAATTTAAATAGAAGATTACTTAAATTTTACTATAAGAATATGAAACGATATCTTTTATTTATTAAAAATTTGTACCCTAAACTCTTCAATTACCAGGGGAACATAAAAAAAAGTTCTTATCATAATAATAATTATTAAGATTTATTCTTTTGTCCCTTAAGGATGGCTAAAATTTCATGCAATGAAATATTTGTATTGGATCCCTCACTCTCCACTATTGGTTAGGACTCAAATGCAAGGAAGAAAGTTTTAGCCACTTATATTCAATGATCTCTTTAAATTTTGGTCATCTGTTATGAAATAAAAACTTATAAATTTGGACATTCCTTATGTTTCCATAAAATTACCTAATAATATATGTTGAATGCTTATAAATATGATGTGAGTTTTATTAGAAAAGCATATAGAGTTGAAATAATTTAAGGTGCTGCTTAGTGTAATGAAAGATGAAACTAGATTGATGGTTCTCTTCTATCTGGCTACATCAATGAATAATAATATCCCATTCCCTATGAACTTCAAATTTAAATTTTCATTGGCAGCCCTTTTTCAATCTTTATATTTGATATCAAAACTAAAAGCTTTGACATCATTATATATTAGAAAAAATTAGATGACTTCCCCTCTTATCTTAATATATTTGTTTATATAATTAGTTGTGCTTATAAAGTTCCCAAACATTGCTCTTTATCATCACAATTGTTAAATTTTATCCATGATCAAATATACTAGAAAGTAATGGCTAGGTGGCCATCTTATATTAATGTTTTATTGATGTCAACCCTGGTTGAAAAATTGCTCAACAAGTTAGCTTGTCATTCTAGTGATTTAGAGTTTCATTTGACTTTTTATAAATTTTCTTATATTTTCCCCTCTATTCCTTGAGAAGTTTATGGCTCAGGCTGGTGAGCGTTAATTTTTTGATGTTTTTGATGGCTTGCTTGTTAATTTATTTATTTTGTGTCGCTCTGTTTTTGATGTTCCTAAGATAATAGTAGAAAAGGTTTCAAATTGTGAGCAAACAGGTCAATCATTCGCTCTATTTTATTTTATACAATTTTATGTCTTCGTTTTCAATTTGATCTGTTTAGCAATTTATCATATAGAATATGAGAGATGATCAATGAAGAAAAAGTATTTATTATGTACTTTAAGTAATAGTGTTATCCCAAATATTTGAAAGATATTTCTTCTTCAAGTGTGATCGAGGCGGCATGCTCAAGCAGTTATAGTTTTTATATGGTTATCAAATTGAGTTAAAGATAGGTATATTCAACTAGTTAAGTTTAGATTTGATTTTATATGTGGTGTATTTGAATCCACTTGGCTTACAGTCTTTTAAGCAAAGTTTGATACATTTGTCTAAATTCTATTCTTTTGAAATCTCAAATGCAGATTTATTGTATTAGATAAGCAAGTTAAAAAATTTTATAATTGACATGATTTTTTGTGATGTATTAATGGAAATCATATTCAGCTAGCTCAACTAGCTTTGTAAGTCACTCAGTAATTGCAACATCAATGGCCTTATGTTGGCTCACTTAACCTTGCAAGCACCTCCTATGCGAGATGTAATGCCTACTTGTCATGCTATTGGCCACCCAAGAAATCTGCCACTCTTGTTTTTTACAAGTAGTTCCGATATTTTCTTGTGTGCAAAACTTTAAATTATGAGTTGATTGTAATTAATTAGATAAATTATCCTAGTGTTTTTCTGTTTATAGTTTATAGTTATCTTATAAATATCATGTCTATTCTAACCCTTGGAATCCAGATCAAATTACATGGTATCAGAGCCATGAGTGGCTAAATCTTTTCTGGAGCTCTTTTCTTTTAGTAATTTTAATATGATAATCTAATATGTCAGGATAGGTATATCCTGCACAGTAAAGTCGGGTGTTATTTTGCAACTTAATATTCTTGACTGACATGCAAGATTATACTGAGTTGGACCTTCTGGTTTGATCATATTATTGTTATAAGCTAAACTTAATCTAGTAGCCATCATCGCATGTGGGCATTTTTATGTCCGGAATGGATGCTTTGTTGCCCGGTCCTTGTTGACTCGGCTCGTTTGGATTAAATCTTTAGTGGAGCAATAATATTTTCATCTAGATGTTGTTGGATTACCCTATTAAATTTATTTAACGAAAAAGAGTTATAGATGTTTTATTGATTGCCTTTCATGAGCACTTATTCACGGTACAGTAGTACCATAATATCTTGAAACTTATAAAGATCTCAATCTAGAAATAAAAATATTAAAAATGCAAAGTTGCAGGAATACCTTGTAAATGAAGAAGACTTAAATAAATGAAATATTCTTAAAGTAGAAAAAACTATAATTTATAAAATAGGAATATTTGATTTTAAATGTAAATCATCAATTAAAACTGTTGAACAATCACTAACAATAGACAAACAAGAGAAAACTTCTCTATTAAATCAAGAAGATTGAAATAGTTACTTAGAAAATTATAAATATATTCATGTAGGCTTAATTCAAGTGACATTTAAACCTCTTAATCTAAGAGGATTGAACGCTTCAATTTTAGTTTGCTTAAGAGAGGCAAGATGTCTTAATTGGGCAAAATCATTGATGGGTGTCATGAAAACCAGTCTATATTATGGACCAGTTTTCTTTAACACTTTCTCAAATCTAAGACTGTCACTCACAGACATAAATCTCTTTGAAACAACAAAAATCCGAATCAAATTACATGTGTATCAATTCTTACCTGGATCTGAAATAATCACAACGATATATCGAATTCATTTTAAGGTTATGAACACTTTATGTCCAAATATTAAAAATAATATAAAACCAACAGATAGATCTACAATTATAGAAAAAAATTTGTTAGCTTGAAATATAACTACCGGTAGAACTATAAAATTGGATGAAGTAAGCTTCTCTGAGTCATGAGAGTTACAAATTGTTATAAATTCTCATCTTGTAATTAATCAAGATGTTGAACAAGTTAGTCAAGATACTAACGATGATGGGGTGATAAGATTTAATCCGAGAAGATCCATCACTATTTAACAGATATCTTATCGCTCTTCAAATTTATCTCAAAATGATTCCGATGAAAATTCATTGATAAATCAACGAATACATAGAATAAATCTATTACACCCAACTAGAATAAAAAACTTGTCTCGGCAATTGGAATCTAGTTTTAATCTTAATAATGACTTATTTAAAACAATTTGCTAAAAACAAATAAGAAAAACTATCATCAATGATTTTTCACAAATAAAATACAAGTTTTTTCAGAAATTGGTATTGTAGTTATACTACAAAAGATGACCGAAGAAAAATTTCTGAAATTTACTTTGAAGAAGATGAAAATAGATTCTATCAAGGGAAATATATATTTTTTTCATTTTTAACATGATTTAGTAATCAAATAACCAAAAAATCAGAACATGAATTAGACATTGTTATCAGAAAATGAAAAATTAATTATGAAATGATAGTGTAATATATTTATCTTCCAACTGTTCTCACAGTTTAGATCTTGATAACCCAAATTTTGAATTAAATGCTTATGGAAAAACTCTAGATGTCACCAAATATTTTATTAGTGAAATTAAATAATTAAATTTTGTAAATACTAATCTATCTTTAATTTCAAATCAGTTAATGAAACTAGAAAATAAAATATACCAACTTATTTTTTCTTTAAAAACCCAAAATGAAAAGAAAGTAAGTTTGACAATTATTTCTTTAGTTCTTGCTATACAACCACCTCGTAGTCCTAATTTTCACTTATGACCCTTGAGCATCAATTATCTGCCATAGTGAGTTTTTCTCAAATATGATAGTATTTTAGAATAATTCACTCCAATTTGATCAGTCTTTTTCGGTATAGCAATAATTTGAGATGCTAAAATAGACATTGCATTATATTCATGAATACAAGCAACTCTCTTAGGATTTACCCGTTCAGAGGGTCATTGAAAATTATTAGTAGTCATTTCTTCTAATAAAGAATATGCTTCATCAAAATGTTTTGACATTAAAGATTCGTCTACAACAACATCTATAATAAATCTAAGTGATCATTACTAATCCATTTTAAAAAGTTTGAATTATTAATCAATTTGGTAAAACATGCTGTGGACATTTTTTAAGAAAATCCTTAAATCTTTCCCAGGCTTCATATATGGATTCCCCTTCAAACTAACAAAAAGATGAATATTGTTTCTAAGCTTAGCGGTTTTCGAGAGTTGAAAATATTTTGCCAAGAATATTTGTGATAATTCTCCCCAATTTCTGATAAATACATGTGCTAACAAGTTTAACCAAACTTTGGCTTTATCCCTTAATGAAAAAGGAAAAAAAGTCTAAGCCTAACAACATCATTATACACTCCGTCATATTTAAAAGTAGCATAAATCTCAAGAAAAGTAACAAGATGTAAGTTAGGATCTTTAGTAGGTATTCCTCCAAATTGATTATTTTATATCATTTGTATAATAGCAGATCTAAGCTCAAATGAATTAGCATCAACATCTGAATTTTGAATAGTTAAGTGAAGTTCATCTGCTGTTGGATTAGCATAATCTTTTAAAGATTTTTGTCGATTTTTATTTATTTGATTGTCTAAGTTATTCGCCATTTTGTTCAAAATTTTGATTTCTTTCTGTTGTTTTCGAATTTTTCTAATAGTACGTTCTAAATCTGAATTGTAAGGTACTAAACCTTCAGATCCAATATTTTGCATAAACAAATATAATAAGCAAATGAAAATTTCTTAAAAATACTCTTAAATATACAGTTATATATATATTTTTTGATTTATGATTTTATAAATTTTTTTGATACTTTGTATTTTGTATACTTTTTATCTCTAAATTTCCCAATTTACCAAATCTATTTAATTTAATCTTACCTTCCCCGACAATGACGTCAAAAAACTTGATCCCGATTGAATATAGTTGTGTAAAATTTATAAAGTTGACTCCGCTTTATAATGTGCCAAAAACTTAATGTGGTATTTTAGTAATAATAACGTTAAACTCTTAAGATTGAGATTCTACGCAAGTATACATATCGTTATCAAGTAATATAAGACTTTTTGTTTAAGTCCCAAATATCGATCCCACGGGAAATGATTAAATTTGAAATGATAAATTAACAAGGAAATTTACAGAAATCAAATAAAATTACTGTCACTTGTTTCGAATGTTTAAGATACTATCAAAACTAAATTATTTACTAGTATAATTTAAAAACAGGTTTTAGAATTAATAACTATTAAACAATGTTTATGTGATGAAGTTTTCTAATATGAAAAAACATCTTCCCCGCTACAATGAGTTTTTGGTGAAATAAGATGAGATAAATGGTTTAGATATATAATGTGCCAAATAGGAGCAATTCTAATTCTCTACCCTAATTCAGTGCAGAAAATCATTGGCTAGTCTTAGGTTTAGTCCCTAAATCCGTGACTAGGCTAGAAGGATACTAGGTCCCACTTTCCTTTGTCTGATTGCTAACTCTCGCTTTAGTTTTTAAACATTAAGATCGAAGTGGGGATTTTTAGTTTGTCACCCTAGAAATCTCCAATTTTACACCCAACAAAGTATATTTCCATATTTATTTTCATTTAATCCATGAACGAAATACTCCTTCATGGGCTTAAATGTGATTCTCACTCAGTTGTAGAACTCATACTTCATTTCCCGGATCATATGTTTCACAACATATTTTAGCAACTCAATTGACAGATCGAAAAGTAAATTAAGAGTGAAATTGAAAAACCATCACAATTTATTTTAAATTTTAATTTTGGCACATCCACATTATCTCTTTATTTCATTATATCTCAAAGTAGGGAGAAAGATAAAGGAATCTACAAAGACTCCATGAGAAAAATACAACAAAACATAAATTTCATATATAAAAGAAAGTTCATAAAACAAACAACACTTATCTGAAACTCTTTCTCAAAACAAATTCTTTGTAGCCTCTCTTAGGAAATGTAGGAAGAAGAAATCTCTCACTTCTCTTCCTCTCAAACACTTCTTAGAGAAGAATTCACACTTAAACTCACCACAAAAACTCAAAACTATAAAAATAATAACTAACTAATGGTGTGGAATGTACGTGTGTGAAGAGAAAAATTGAAATGAGTGGAAGTTGAAATGGTGCGAAGGGGAGTGGTTTCTGATCAAATTTCGGCTCTAAATAGAGCCTAGGTCGGTTCTCTAATAGGTGCATCCAAAAACTCTTCAAAAAGCGTCCAAATTCATGGAATCTTCTAGAAATAAGGCTTCCACCGACATAAGCGTTGTCGACCCCATCCTGGAGCCGTTGACGCCAGTGCTTGACTATTTAATTCTTTCTTCTCTGTCAAACGACACCGTCGGTGCACAGTCTGGCGCCATCGGCACTGACCAATTTTTTAACTTTTCCATTTTGACTCCAAATTTCATCATTTTTGCTTTCTTTTTGCTCCATTTTTTACTCCAAGTCCTAAAAATCAACAACCAACAATAAACTATCAAAAATACCTCCCATTAAAGTGCAATATCACCAAAAATGAATATAAAATATGAGTCTAAAAATGTATATATTTTTTGTGCATCAAAATCCCCGAAACTTAAATGTTACTTGTCCTCAAGTAACTCTTTTACTATATAAAAATTTGACTTATGGTAAAGATTTTAACTTCTAGATTTCACTTAAGAGAAATTATAAATAACTTTAGTTAACTCTAAAGGTATAAAAATATTTAGTAGTCAAGTCTAAGATTTTTGATTCTCTATTCTTTTCAAGGAAAATCACAAATTATTCATATTAAAGTCACTAGAATATTCATATTAAAATTAGTCATCTCCTCAAGTTTCTCCTCACATCTTTCTTTTTTTTTCTTGTATTTTTCTTTTTAGGATCATTTTCAATACTTTTTTTCTTTTTTTTTCTTTCTTTTTTATTTATGCGAGGGTTACTATATCTGGATAATATTTAATAGTTTTGAACTTCACTATCCTCTTCTTAAAGTAAAAAACTTTTCACATTCCTTCACTCTATAAATTTGTATTAGCTTTAAAGATTTTTCATAAAGTTTTAATCTTTTCTTCTTAAATGAATTTCTAAGATTTTTAATACTTCAAAAAATACAAATTCCTTTACTTAAAATAGAAAAACATGATCTTATTCTGTCATACCAAATATCTTAAACTCTAAAATTAATCTTTATTATCTAAAAACTCTGCTTAAGTTAACTATATATTTAGAAATATAGATATAGTTATCTAAAGTTACCCTCTAATATCAAAGATCATGTTAATTGTTTTTAAATATTTTGCAAATATAACTAATTGAGGACAAATAAAATTAAGTCACCTTTCTTTAAAAAGGAATTTTTCTTCCCCCAAACTTAAATTTTTAAAAGATTTTAAATGAAGAAGTAAAAAATTAAGGGTTAAAGAAAACATTTAATACATAAAAAAAACATAACTGTTGAAGGTTTTGATTTGAAACTTAATTCTGAAATATTGCAGGTGCTAATATGAAAAGCTACAAGACTTAAAACATTAAATAACACATAATACATATAAAAATTTGTTGAGAAAGAGTTAATTACAAATACATCTAACAAAGTACTAAAATCTAATAACAGTATTAAAAAAGTCTCACAATTCCACTGTTCACAACACAACATACAATAAAATAAAGTACCACAATCCTCAAACAAACAATCTCAACAATAAAGTACAATTAAACATAAATTAAACAAAAATCTAACTAAAGCATCACCAATTATCGTCTTCTTCTTCTTCATCCACATCCAAATTCTGCTGCAGATATGGAGTAAAAACAGGGTGAATAGGAAACTGAATTGAGTGATCACCCTTCATGAATTTGACCATTACATCATCATAAGCAGCATCATATTCAAACTTCTGTCTTTTCAAATCATCAAAGTGAGCATTTCTGCTTTCCATATTTTCCATTATATGATCCATTCTCAAAATATCTCCCTGTTGGATCATCATTTGCTCTATAAGTTCTTGGATAGTAGGGGTACTAGAAGTTCCTGAAGCAGAAGAAATATCCCTGGTCCTACTTCCATATCTCCATCCAACATGAGATTCATAAGTCTTTATATTGGCAGACCCAATAGGTTTTAGAGGTTCAATCCTTTCCTCTAGTCTATAATCAATTCCTGCCTCTTCATATAGTATGAAGATCAGGGCAGAGTGTGCTAAACTTCCAGTAGTCTCTTCAAAAGCAATAGATCGAGTGTTCCTATAAATAATAGAGCCTACATCTATTCTTTTCATCTATTGGATACAAAAGTTCAAGATGGCTCTATCCCTTATAACCTCACTATGATGATTTGTTGGAATCAATCTTCCAGAAATAAAATAGTGCCAGGCCTTAGATACTACATTTAACATAGAAAGAGTAAACTTTATCTTAACTCCATTCTTCACCTTCCAGGTTCATCTTTCATCAGTAAGAAAAGAAATTACTTCATCAAAGACCTCATTCGTAGTAGAAAACGATTTTTACTGGCAGCTATACACATCTTCCAACTGATAAAATTCATTAATTTTCCTTGGAGTAAACTCCACCATTTTCCCACGAACAAACATAAAGTCTTCAGAAGTCTCCTTAAAATTGGCGTAGAACTCCATCACTACACCAATAATCACCTCGGTAGTAAAGTAGCAGAAATTCTCCCACTGCCGAGCATTGATTAACTACTCAACTTCTCCTCCCGAATTTTTAAATCCTCGACCCAAAATCTCCTTTTTAGTTGACATAGACTATTAAAGCAAATGTTCGCCTTGTAATTGACAAACTTTTGATCATAAAAAATCTACCTTTCTTTTTTCTATTTTTTTCATTCTCTTCTCCAAAGATATTAAACTTCCAACTGCTAGTGGCATCAATGGTGTTGAACCATGTGATGAATGATCCAAAATACAATCTAATGTTTCATTTCCTTTTCCTATATAATTCCCATCAATAGGAACCATGGGCTCCGAATGTAGTAAAAATTTTTCCCAACTTTCATATGGAACTTGAGATTGAATGCAAAGTAGGAAAATTGTAGAAGTATGCCCAAGTCCATATTTTGGCCCATTCATGATAATACCCATAGTAGATTTGAAAATAATAGACCCCACATCAATGGGTTTTTCCATTTGAATGCAATTTTAAAATGACACTTTCTTTTGTAACTCTACTAATCTTCATGGTAGGTAGTAGTTTTACAGATATGAAGAAATGCCATTGTTTTGAAATTGGTTTAAGCAGCGAAGCAGAGAAACTAACGTATCCCTCATCTCTGATTTCCTAATTATCATGTTCATCCGTCAGAAAATTATATACTTTTTGCATCATATTTTTCATCGGGATAAAATTTTTATAATGACAGATTATAACGTTTTCTATCATATACAAATCATTAATCTGAGCCGGAGTAAATGATACAACCTTACCTCGAACGAAGACAACTCCTTGGGTAATTCCATGCAAGTTAGCATAAAACTCTTTTACTACGGGTACTACAATTGCAGCGGTAGTGTAGCACAAAACTTCCTAATGCCTCTGTATAATGATTTTCTCAATCTATGAACTTGGATTACTCACTCCATGATTGACAAAGCCTCTCTTCTTGATAAGTCGCTTTTTTGTGATGACTTTGTCGTATAATCTCTGTGCGTTAAAATTGATAAACTTTCTTCTATTGAAAACTTCATACCTTGAAGTATTTCTGGAATTAGAAGCCATATAATTCAAAATTAGGAAGTTTCTGGATGTCCAAGTCAGTTTTAAGAACTTTAAAAACACCTTTCGTCGGTTATTGTGGAGCGAAATTGTGCCAAAGTCCGCCAAAACCGTTCAACACGTGAAAAATGCTCAGGACGCTGTCAACGCTCCCGATGGCGCTGTCGGCGCCAGAGGCCAAATTCACGTCTGAAATTTTTTTATTCAATTTGATTCCAAATTTTTCTTCAATACCAATATTTGTCTTAATTTATGATATATAAAATTGTGTAGGACTTAAAAATATTATTATTTCCTAATACATAAACATACTTATTAACAAAATAGTAATATATAAATATATAAATTTATATATGGGTTGCCTCTCACAAAGTGTTTGGTTTAACGTCATCAGTCCGACATACCATTTGTTTGGTTGGGTTGACTTAACATTAAAAATTCTTTAAATTGTGGTATGTGTCCATAATAATGTTTCAATCGATGCCCATTAACTTTAAATATCTTTCTAGTTTTAGGATCCTTAGTAACAACAGTTCCATAATGATCGACTTTAATAACTTTAAATGATCTTAACCATCTAGATTTCAGCTTTCCTGAAAATAATCTCAATCTTGTATTATACAATAGAACTTCTTGTCCAGGTTCAAGCTTTTTATTAATAATCTCCAATCATGCCATATTTTCATTTTCTCCTTAAAGATTTTTACATTATCATATGCTCCATTTCTAATCTCCTTAAGTTCATTAAGTTGCAATAATCTTTTCTCACAGACATCTTTTAGATTAAAATTAAATTTCTTAATAGCCCAAAATGCTTTATGCTCCAATTTTACTGATAAGTGGTATGTTTTTCCAAAAAATAAGTCTGTATAGGGACATTCCTATAAGAGTCTTATAAACAGTTTTGTATGCCCATAATGCAGTATCTAATCTAGCAGACCAATCCAATTTTTAAGGATTTACAAATTTTTCTAAAATTCATTTTATTTCACAATTCGATATTTCTGCTAGACCGTTAGTTTGAGGATGATAAGCAGTAGAGAATCTATGCATTATATTATATTTCTTTATCAATTTCTTGATTCTCTTATTTCTAAAATGAGATCCTTCATCTGTAATAATTATTCTCAACATTTCATATCTTGTAAAAATATTTTTATTTAAAAATATAGAAACACTCCGAGCATCACATTTAGGTACAACAACAACTTCAATCTATTTGGACATATAATCAATAGCAAATAGTATATTTACTTTTCCAAATGAAGGCATAAATGGTCCCATAAAATCTAATTCCCACGCATCGAAAATTTCAACTTTCAATGTGTAATGTAGAGGTATTTCGTTTCTTCTAAAAATATTTCCTGTTCGTTGACATCGATCCCATGTTTTAATATATTCATTAATATCTGTAAAAAGAGTAGGCTAATAAAATCCAGCTTGCAAAATTTTATAAGCAGTTCTATTTGTTCTAAAATGTCTTCTAAATTCAAAATCATGACATATTTCAATTATTTGTTGAGTTTCTTCATAAGACACACACCTTCTAATAATTAGATATTTAAATTGTTTATATAAATATGAGTCATCCCAAAAATAGAATTTTGAATCATATATGAATTTTTTAATTATTGATTCTTAATATTTGGTGGTAAAATATCACTTACAATATAATTTACTATATCGACATACCACAGTGTATCTATTTCATAAATACTATATATTGTTCATCACAGAAATTTTCTAAAATTTCATTTGCAAAATTAGTTAATATTTCTTTTTCTGATCTGCACAAATGATCAACTATTTGATTGTCATTTCCATTTCCATCAACTACAGAAAAATCGAACTCTTGCAATAGAAGCATCCATTTAATTAACCTTGATTTAGCATCCTTCTTTTGCATTAAGAATTTAATAGCAAAATGATCTGTATGCACTATACATTTAGTTCCAATTAAGTAAGGTCTGAATTTATCAAAGACATAGACAATAGCTAATAAATCTATTTCCGTAGGAGTGTAGTTAATTTGAACTTCATTCAGAGTTTTATTAGCATATTATATTACTTTAAAAACTTTGGTGTACCTTTGTCCTAAAACAACTCCAATATCATAATCACTAATAGCGTGCATTATTTCAAATGGTTTTTCCCAATTAGGTGGTTCTAATATAGGTGAAATGATTAATTTTTCTTTCAATAATTCAAATGCTTTTATGTATTCCTCATTAAAATCAAATTTCAAATATTTTTCTAAAAGTTTGCACAATGGCTTAGTTATTTTTGAAAAATTCTTTGTATAACGTTTTTAGAAACCAGCATGTCATAGAAAACTTCTTACCCCTCTAACCGTAGTCGGTGGTGGTAATTTTTCAATAACTTGAATTTTTGTAGGATCTACTTCCATGCTATTGTCAGGAATTTTATGCCCAAGTATAATTCCCCATGCAATCATAAATTGACATTTTTCTCAATTTAGTACTAGGTTGATTTTTTCACATAATTATAGAACCTTTTCTAAATTATTTTAGCATAATTTAAATGAAGTCCCGAACACAGAGAAATCATCCATAAATACTTACATTCCATGCTCAATCAAATTACTAAGTATTGATATCATACATCTTTGAAATATTATAGGTGCATTGTATAGTCCAAAAGACATTATACAAAAAGTAAATGTTCCATAAGGGCTTGTAAATATTGTCTTGTCTTGATCCTCAGGAATAATTGAAATTTGATGATAACCGGTATATCCATCTAAAAAACAGTAATATTATCGAACATTTGATCTTGAAAGGGTAAATGAAAGTGATCTTTCTTGGTGGCCAAGTTTAATTTTCTATAATCTATACAAATTCGCTAACCAGTAACTTGCCTTATTGGAATTAATTTATTTTTTTCATTTACTTCAACGGTCACTCCTCCTTTCTTTGGTACAGTGAATTGGGCTCACCCAAACACTGTCTGTAATATGATATATAATTCTAGCAACTAACCATTTTAAAATTTCTTTTTTAACATTTCTTTAATTATTGAGTTTAATCTCTCTTGAGGATTAGCTTTAGGTTTGTATTGTTCATCTAATAAAATTCTGTGCATACAAATTGAAGGACTAATTCCTCTAATATCTGCTAAAGTCCATCCAAAAGCCTTTTTTATATCTTTTTAACATTTTTATCAATTGTTGTTCTTGAATTTTAGTTAACTCTGAAGATACAATAACAGACAATGTAGACGAATCTCCTAAAAGTACATATTTTAAATGACCAGGTAATACTTTCAGTTCAAGTTAAGGTGGTTTAATACTTAAAAGGAATAAGATTTTTATTATCATTTTTCAACAAATCTAAAGTTTCAAATTTATCCTGAATATAATCTAAATTTTCTTCTTTTATTTCATCCTCACATTCATTAAATTCTTCTTGCTTTAATTTTAGAACTTGATTCAAATGACATTTAGAGAACTTGATTTGCTTACACGGACGACCAATTACTAGAAAAACTGAGAATGACATATGATTTTCAATTATTAGAACTTTTTCAAGTTGACAATGGCACAAGATGTTCAATTGATAGAACCTTCAAATTGATTAAAGGTGTGCAAGACGTTCGATTTGCATTAGATACAAAAACCGACCCTTAACACCTAAGCATCAACAAAACCCATGTACCTTAACTTTGTACATGTCAAGCTTTGGGGGTGGTTGCCCGCTCATTAAATCTACGATGAGTGGTGCATAAATCATTTCAGCAACGAGTCTCAAGGGATGTCCCCATAAAGCCAACATAAAGATCCATTTAATACACCTGGTGAAAGGAAAATTCATGTGTTTTACAAAATATTCAAGGAAAATACAAGTACAAAAAAAGAGAAGAACCAAACTCAAGAAGAATCCCATCGTCTTCGACACTCTCCTCCTCAGCGCCTTCCTCTTCCTCACCTTCTTCTAGAGAACCTTCCACCTCTTCAACCTCCTCCAAGTCGGAGAGCAACACTATAAAATCTTAAAGATCTGACAATTTCGGGTTGACAAGGTTGTTCTTCACGAACCGCTCGATATCCAGAGAGGTGCCAATTTAGAGCTGCCTGGAGAGCCTGTCTACATACTCCTTCCCAGTCTTCATTGACGCTATCGCATTTTCAGAGCCTGATTTTCTTTCTAAAGGGTCGTTAACCTCTCAGAGTGATCAAGGATCACAGACTGCCGCTCTTTTATGACTAACTCCAACCTCTTGTCATCTACAGCCGCCCGTTTTTCCGCAGCTTTGGCTCGGACATCAAAGGCTTCTACCTACTCCTCCATGGTAGCCCATTTTCCCTTTGCTCGATGGCCATAGACTAAAAATTGCGAAGCCTCCCATGCCATCAAGTGATATAGGTGCGACATCGGAAAAAGCTCCGAGTATTCAAGCTTTCTCATAGACTTCACATTATCTCAACACGAATAGAAGAATAGTCCACGGCTGTCAGAGAGTCATAATACAAGTTCATCTTTGTGTCACTCACGGCATACCGCTCGTCATAATACAAGTTCATCTTTGTGTCACTCACGGCATACCGCTCGTCCGGACTTCTCCACACCTTCACATCCTCATCGTACAAAGGAATTCACTCAAGTGGATAACTATCAACTTGAAAGATTTGTTCGTTCCACACATCATGCTCTAGAAATAATTTTTTTATGCAAATTTATTTGTATTTTTGATTTATATCTATTCTTGTAACGTTAGACATTGACCTAAGAATAAATTAGGGGACATACAGCACCTTCAGCATATACTTTGGCCCTATCACTCCTGCATTTTCAGACACAAAAAATCTAATAAATGACCTCGATTTTCTCACTGTAGATTTTTTATTGTCGTTTCTCTCTCTAGGCTTGAAGCAATGCTTTTTAAATCAAGATTTAAGATTACCCAGGTCAATAACAATGTCAGATTCATATATTATTATAATCCCATAGCGAAAACGACCTTAAATAATATGGTCAGATTCAATTACTATTTTTCCACATTTTCGTGCAGCATGTTTATGGCTTCATCAGTTCTGTCTTGATTCTCGATGTCTTTCGGTGGAGCATCATGCGTGTGATTCTCAAACTGTTTTAAAAAAAATGGTATATAATAGAGTTACTATTTCTTGAAGCATTGCCATAAGTTCAAACGGCCAAAGGAGTCCAAGGCTGAATTTAACTTTGAGGATAGTTAATATCAATGTGCCAGCTAGTATTTTACTTTGACTGGTTTTCTCTCTCTTCTTCAAAGATGCATATGGAAAAAAAAGTCTAATATGAATTTCGAGGAGATTTGATGCTACAGATTGGATAAGTCATTGAAGGAGAGCCCACTAACGAAAGCTTAGAGGCTAGTTGTCCGATCGGATGTATAGCGTTTTGTCGACAGGATGTAATAAAACAAACTAGATGACTTTACGCCTAGCTGTTCAACCACATACGAGGCGAGGGATAACCCCACTAATATGGTGACCAATGATATCTATCAAGCTTAGCCGACCGAAATCATTTATCGACAAAGAAACAGGTGTCGACGAACAAACATGGGTTTTGTATATTGACGAAGCTTTGAGCCAGAAGGGAGTGGAACTCGGTGTCGCCTTGACTATTCTGACCGGGGAGCACCTCTGCCATTTGATGGAAGTGAAGTTTGAAGTCAGAAACTACCAAGCCGATTACGAAGCTTTAATCATCGGGCTGCGTTCTACTCATGAGGTGGGCGTCGGTACCTCTTTGTGAAGTTTTATTCAAAATTGGTCTTGAACCAAGTAAAAATGAAATTCAAAGCCAGAGATTGTATGATGGCCAAATACCTGAGCGAGGTGAAAAATGAAAACTTGTAAGTTTTCTAGCTTCAAAATCGAGCACGTTGCCAGAGACGAAAATCAAGTGACAAAACTCCTCTCCAAATGAATCTGATTGGTGGAAGAGATGCCCCAGAGACTGGTTCACGTTGTCGTATAGAACAGAAGCAATGCTGCCTATCAAATATAATCACCATAGCTAGAGGGTCCCAACAAGATCCTTTGATGAAGAAATCTAGCTGAACCACTAGAGGTAAATAAAGAAGTTGTGATCCTCACACTCAATCTGAAAGAAGAAAAGTGGCTTGATTCATGCCTTCGACAACACGAAGTAAAGAGAAGGATGACCCGCCACTACAATAGACACAGTTGAGAAAATGCCTTTTCCCGAGGAGATCTTGCGCTAAAGAAGGCTAACCTAGCTATACGTAGAAAGGTAGTCGGCAAGCTGGAACATAATTGTACCTGCCCATTCCTCATCGATGAAAGTTTGACCTCAGAAGCGTACAAGCTAAAGACCTACACGGAGAAATGAGTCTCTTGAACGTGGAGTGGAGACAAAAATTCTTTCCTTATAAAATCTATTGTATCACATAAGTGAAAACTAATTAAAGTTGTTTCGTTCCAAAAAAAATTATTTGTATATAAGGAAATATTACGAATGCTACTCAGCTAACTATGTGTGTGAGGATTTAAATGGCACTTAGAAAACTCAAAGAGTTCACACACACGACCAATACTCAAGGAATATGTACCCAAATATAAAAAATAAATAACACAAGATGTCCGGTCAGTATAAATTTTTAAAGTCGACAATGACACAAGACATTTGCTTGATAAAAACTTTCAAAATGATTGGTAGGGACACAAAACATTTGATCAACATTAGATACAAAAACTGACCCTCAACACGTAAGCATCAACAAAACCCACATCCCTTAACTCATCATAAGTCAAGCTCGGTGGTTCCCCACTCAGTAGCGACAAGATACATGGTGAATGGTAGACAAATCACCCCAACACCGATTATCGAGGGTTGCCCGCATGAAAGCAACAACAATAT
>NEWO01002536.1:4798-21328 GCA_003013225.1 Phalaenopsis aphrodite
AACAAATTTTTAAGCTCGAAATTTAAATGAGCTGAACACGAACAACAATTTGTTCGCTCGTAATCGGCTCGAAATGACTCGAAGAAAAAAATTATATAACTTTTTATATAACAATATATTATATATATTATTTATATAATAATATATTATATATATTTATGTCTAAGTTTAAATCATAACATCTCATGTGGCAATGTGGTTAGTGTCTTCTTTTGTAAAAATTTAATCCAGTTTCGAATCTCATATTTTACATCTATTTTTCTCAATTTTAGTTTAAAGAGCCAATTTCGAGCCGAACATGAGCCGAACACGAACACGAATATTTAAATCGAGGGGAACACGAACACTCTGTTTACGAGCCGATTTCGAACACAAGCTATTTCGAGCGAGCTGAACACGAGCCAAACCTGAGCTCGCTCAAGCTCAGCTCGTTTGAATTAAGTAATAAAATTTAATTGAAATGAGAAAGTTAAGTATAGTGTTTAAACAACTTTACTTATATATATATATATATATATATATATATATATATATATATATATATATATATATATATATATATATATATATATATATATATATATAGCTTAATAAATTGAAACAGATATATATCAACATTTTGCTAATCAAATCAGGTTTAATTCAAATTTGTCGCAGACTTATCGAACTCAACTGAAGACTTATCTATAAAACAAATTTGAACGAACTAACCGATAAACTTGGCCGTTACACCCGTACGAGTTACGATACTTTCCCCGTTCAGAATTATCATTGCCTCTTATTCATAATAAAAAACAAACCGTTATTAGCGTGACAATAAGTACAAAAAAACATCCGCAGAAAGAGTCAAAACCCTTGTCGCCGTTACCAAATCCACCAATCACAGAATCGGGTCCTGCACCAATTGCTATCTCACTAATAAAAAAATAGTTTCAGTAATTAAAATCGAACACGACACACAAATTTAACAATAAGAGCGGTACAAATTCATTTCAATCTCATTCTATCCCCTCTATCTATATGCCTCAACCACACCAACGGAAATCACTCGCTAACTCCGGCGCTCTGGACTTCTTCCCTCTTATCTCTCTGTCTTTCCTGTTCTCTTTCACCCTCTATTTTCTCACTTCCTGGAGAGGAAAACGGAAAGATGTGTTGCCCAGGGAAAGCTTGCTGCTGCTGCTTGCTGCTGATTCTTTTGATCGTCGCCATTGGATTCATCTTCGGTTTCGGAGTTTTCGCCAATGGATTTGAGAAAATAAAGCATAGTTTGCACTACGATGTACCCCAAGATGGGGTTTTCGCAGGAAGGCCCTTCTATTACGCACCCGCACCGTTCTAGGGTTCTTCTCTTACACTCTTAAGATCTTGTTTCTAGACCGTTAAATGCAATTGCTGTTCTTTTTTTCTTTTTTTTTAAATCTTGGGCATCGGCTTTCCCAAGAAAGTTGTTCGTTCTAGTGGTGGCACGTGTTCTCTAATGGTTTGCGTCGGATGGATTTATAAATTTTTGGATTAGATTTAGGAACATTTGAGTTTATTTCGACATTACAATTGCATATAAATAATTTGTATTGCACAAAATTAATATTGAATTCAAAAAATTTTAAATTCATCCTAATAAAAGTTGTATCATGTTCTGTCATAATTTTTTAGTTTCTGTTGATTATTATTTTAATTTTAGCTTTCATTTCTCTTCGTCGACATTTTTGCTCCAGATCTGCAAATCGTACATTTTGTTAGTTTCTATATTAAACAAAAAAAACTGGTTTGTAATATGCTCTGTTCAACGTTGGTTTCGATGACCTTAAAAATTATTGAATTCATTTTTTGAAATAATCTTATTATTTATAATTTTTTAAATTCTATGATATATACATCCAATCAAAGTTTGTGTTTTTTTAATTAAAAATTAATTTAACAGTTTTGAGATATATTCTACTTAAATTTTGATTAGAACACAATTATACCTAGTTGTTCTTTCTTAAATTAGGTAATATCCGAAGTACTTCCTCTTAAACCAAATTGATAATACTTAAAGGCTTTTGTGTTCGTGTTTGAATTGATGATCTTAGCGAATTTCGTATTCACTTTTTTGGACTGTTTGGATAAAGAGAGAGAGAGAGAGAATATTAATGTGTCATGTCTTATTCATTAAAATTTTCTTCTATTCTTAGAAAAGATAATACAATAATAATATTACATTATTGTCTGTATTTTGAAAGGATCCGTACTAGAGTATTTATGGTATTTTGAATGTATGAGTGTGTCGTTTGGTTATCTTCTGGCTCGACCTCCTAAGTTTAGTCGGCTTCAGGCCTATGAGATCAGCTCGGTTTTTTTAGATTTAATCGATATGGATCAGTTTATTCATATGGTCTGGTTGTCGATCTTTCATTCCTAATGAGGATCTCCAGGGCATTCATAGGATGGTTAAACATATTGTGGAACTGTAACTTCCCTTGGATTAGCTCTAATATAAGGTAGACATTTTTAATCCAATAGATTTTTCTTTAATGGTTAGTTCAGATGTTCTTTCATCTCGCATCTGGCCGAATGGCTCAGGCTTTGTTCATTTTGTCATCTTGTTGTCCTCCTTGTTGCTCGGTTGGTTTTGGCTTTACTGGTTTGGCTCATATAGTTTCACTCAGTCTAATAAGTGGGTCTCATGATCTTTTGGTTGTGGGCTAGTTTTCACCATGCTCTTTTATTCTAAACCTTTAGATCTCTCTAAGATCAGCGCTAACACATTCTTAATATACATATTTTAGTTTTCTATTTCTCTTTCTTCTTAAGAGTGATGTTATGATGCGAATAAAATAATTTATTGCAAAGGTTGATCACATGTGTTATTAATCAATGATTCAGTAAATCAATTCCTTTGATTTTCACGTCTTTGATTCCTGTAAATATAACACAGTGTGACTTCTTCCCTTGCCTAGCCTACTCCACATCTTTCATTTTTTGAGTTGGACAACGTTCGCGTGTTGTGATGGAGAATGTATCAAAACCCTTGGGTGATATCCCAAATAATGATCTGCCCGTTTTGCCTTAAGGAAAATGAAGGGATAAGATTGCCAAGGAAGTGTAATGAAAAAGAAAAGAGTTATTACGAAAAGGAAAATGGTTTCACTCCTACTGTCAGATCAAGTGTGAAAACACGATTCATTCCTCGGTAATAAGTCAAGATATGTTTAGCCATTGGTCTGATTATTGATCCAACTGTCTAAACTTTTTTTCCAATGCACCTCTGGTTAATCTTGTCACTCAAATAGCTTCTTGCATTCTTCCATCACTATAATCGGTGCTCCCCGCTGAGGCTGCCACGCCATTTATTGTACTAGAGTTGAATCGAATCTTGGGTATGAGGGGGCTTCGATCTTGTCTGTGGGATTTGATCTTTTTTCTGCAACTCTTTTTTAATTTATGGTGTTACCTGGTGCATATGATTCGACTTCGGTAATCCTAGATGGTGATTTGGCTCTACTTGGGTCAGGTGAGAAACCGACTGGGGTGCCAATGAATTTAAAAAGAGTGTCATGCAAAGGCGACCAAAGCTCGAACAATAATGGCGGAGTTGATTGTCCTAAAATCCTCCTTGAAGGACTTGGTGAAGCGATTACCCTTTTAGGATGTTGATTCCTTCTGTAGTGATCGACTAAGCTTAATTAGTTTTGGGTCCACATGATCAACTTAATTTGTTGTGTTTTAATCAGTATGGGTCAGGTTATTTATTTGTTGTGGAAAGCATCTCATCTTTAGTCGACCATCCTTATCAAGAGCTATAGGAATGGCTAGAATCTGAGCAAGAGTTGGCGAGGGTTGAAGAGATAGAGAAAGCAGACGAGGCAGAGGTGCTCAGATAATTGGAGTTGGAAATGAGTAGGAAATCTTTTGCTCTGACTATGAATCCTGTCGCTGATGAGTAGGAAATCTTGCCTGAAGAGCTTGAACAGTTTTGACCTATGATATATAAGTTATAATGATGCACAAACACTGTGGTCAGATCTTGTATATCCTTCATATTGGATGTCAAGCCTCTTGTTGGTTAATTAAGAAGTTTTACTGATCGGTTGTTACCCATCGTTATCAATTTCGTCGCTTGAGTAGAACCACCGCCAAAAGACTAGTTTGAGTTCCCCTAGTATCAGTTGGGTTTTTACAACTCTTAGATGTACTTCTTGAGTTCCTTGAGCATCAGTCAGACCTTAAATCACAAAACCTTAGATCACATGCAAAATTTGAAGAAATTTTATCTTAATATTTTTTTATGAAATTGATAATAAAATATAAGGGTATTAAAGATAACAAATTTTATTGTCAAGATACAAAATTTTGTCCTAAGCAGAGAAAATCTTCAATTAATATCCACTTCATGTCTAAGGCACCTTCTTTCTCATGTAGATCGACAACTTATATGATCCAAGGGTGACCCGCTTGTCGATGATGAATGGCTCAATCCATGGCTAGTCAAGCTTCCCCATGCTTCTCCTCACACGGTTAGGTAAACTTTTTTTTAGCATATGGTTTTAAATCATGAAAGTCTTCACTCAAAAAATTCTTGTTGTAGTACCGAGCCATCCACCACTTTACCTCTTCTTGTATAAGCGCTTTGTCGGTTAATTTCTCCTATGTAAGGTCTAGCGTGAGCAACACTTTTTATTTTTGGCTTACTACCACATGATTATGTCCTGTTAATCAAATGATGCTAATCCCACCATTTATTGACTATGATGATTTTAATAATTCAGAAACACAACTTCCATCCCATACAACAACATGTATGGGGTTTCTTTGATCGCCATTAAAGGAATCATTCGAATCACCCAAAGAACAGAAGGATGGACCTCATACCAGTTTCCCTTAGCTCCGTCAACATTTTTTCATTGTAGTTTTAATACGATCGCGTTGAGTGCCTCGGCCTAACCTTTTATCCGAGACTGACTAACAGATGCAACTTTCAAGCTAATCCTTCTGCATTGACAAAATCCCTTACCACTTGGTCGACAAGTTGTGTTTCATTGTCTATGATAATTCTAAGGTACCCATAGTGACATATTAAATCATTCTAGATTAGGTTCCATACAAACTATGTGGTTATCTAAATGAGCATCTCGGTCTCAATCCACTTGAATAAGTATTCTACAATAATGAGTAGGAATTTTTGCTAGCCACGTGATTGGAGAAAGGGCTCAAGAATTTCAATTTCTTAAACGACAAAAGGTCATGGGCTGACAATAAGCTAAAATTTGTGTTTTGGTTGATGCTCAACAATGCATACTGCTAACACTATTCCCACCTTCTTAAGAATCCCTTAGCTCCTTTTGAAGTGTCAACTAGAAATATTCTTGTCATTGTCTTTCATCTGGAGTGGCTTCTGCATTCTTCTGAATGTAACTTCTGGATGGCATCCTCTGCCTCATCTTCATTGATGCACCTCAGATATAACAAGATGAATAACGTTACACTTAAAATATATAGTGATTTTAGACATATTTTTATACCTATTTTTGAGATATTACGCTTTAATGGAAGGTATTTTTGTGTTTTTTCTTGCAGATACAAGTAAAAATGGAAAAAATGCTTAAATGTGCGAAAAAGGATCAAATTTGGAGCAAAAATGTGAAAAATTGTGCAAAAGTGTTTTGGCACCTAAGCTCCAAATCTGACGCTTAAGCTCTGGTTTAATAGAGAAGGTCGCACCTAAGCGCCGAGACCCCGCGCTTAAGCACCAGTGGTAGTTACTAGACGAGTAAAATCGGTTTTCATTAATTTTGAAGAGGTTTTTGAGGCACCCATTGGCTTAATAAGTGGTTGTAACCACCATGGATGAAAATTATCATAAAAGAATGCGTCTCTTGGCCAAATTCATCGAATCAAGACACATTTTGAAGAGATCCCAATGCACCTCTTAAAAAACTATAAAAGAAAGAAGAGAGGATTTAGAAAAGAGTCTTGAAAGTATTGACAAGTTTTGAAAGTTCTTATTTAAGGAGTTAGTACAAAGATATTTTCAAAAACCACTTTTTATTTACGTTATCCTTTTTGTTATTTTGTTTTAAGTGATTGTAAAAGAGAAGAGATTCAAAGGAACTTCAAAAGTTTGGCGGATGACTTGGGATAAGCTTTTATCTTTTTGTTTTAGACTACTTTTGGTTTTAATCGAGACTTGTTGTTGGTTTGACAATGAGTTCTTCTTTTAAACTAAAGTGTGGTTCTCCATGGATTCTGAGTAGTTTTCTTTATCTTTCTTCTTAAAATGATAAGTAAATAAGGTTTGGATGGAAGTTGTGGAGAGTATTGATCTTTAATTTTGGAAGAAGTTGTGATGATTTAAATTTATGCACTTCATTTACTTCTTGATTTTGCCAATCCAGATGTTAAAAATTTTTGTGAGCACATGTATGAACTGGGTTGTTATTGTCTCAGTCAACAATTGGAAAGAATCACATGAGATTGTATGAATGAGAATGTAGTTCATATGATTGAGTGCAAATAAATAGGAAAATATTCATTTATGAGGTAAAGTTAGAGGACTTTAAAGTGACAGGTTAAAGCCCCCAACTTGGTTTATTATTTTAGGTTCTTATACGAGAATGTTAGCCCCCAGGAGGAGGGAATCGAGGGAACTCTAGAGTGAGAGGTGGTATCTTCTTTGCCTAGTCGGTCTTCAGAACTATTAAAACTTTAAATTAGCCAATGTTCTTTATAGTATCTCTCGTAAGGGTAAAGAATATTATTGCTCCTATTTGACACAACACAATTTGCATACTTCCACAACAGAATTCCTATACTTATTATTGATTCATGATAAGAAGAAAGATATTTTCATATTAAATACTTTTCTTCTACAAAAACTTTAGTTATTTTTTTAAGTTATTATTGTTTCGTTAAAATATCAAAAATACCAAAAATATTTAAATTTTAAATTCCTGCGAAAATCATTTTTAGTTTAAGTAATTATCTTTTTAAAAATAGAAAAATTTTCTAAAAAGTGCATATTGCATAATCTTTGTTGTGGGTTCGATTTTCAGGTCTTAATCCAAAAGTCCTATATTACTTGATAATGATACATACTTGTGTAGTATCCAAAAATAAATATATATAAATTAAAAAGTTTAATTCTTATTTTTTACTCAGTCAAGTTTTTGGTTTTGTTGCAAAATAAGGAAATATAAGTGAAAAATACCATCAAAACTATTGTTATACTGTGCATAAGCATTAAGTTGGGATCAAATTTTTGGCGTCGTTGTCAGGGAAGAAAAATAAGTAAATTTCTTTTTTTAGAAAGTCTTATTTAAACTTTAAATATTGTATCTTATTTTGTATGTTTTATTTTATTTTATTTTCATTTATGTTAGTGTATGCGTAGTTCAGGTTCTGAAGGACTAGTGCTCTACTATTCTGAATTAGAAAGAACTATTAGAAAAATTAGAAAAACCAAAAAAATTAAAAATCTTGAAAAATCCAAAAAATTTATAGAAATGACAAAGCAAAATAATCAAAATGTTGAAATTCACCAAGTGTTTAGACCTTTAAGTGATTATGTCAACCTTAGTGTAGATGAACTTCATTATAGGATTCAAAAACCTACTGTAGTGGCTAATTCATTTGAGCTCAAACATGTTATTATCCAAATGGTATCAAACAATTAGTTTGGGAGATCACCAACTGAAGATCCAAATTTACATCTTAACAATTCTCCAGAATTGTGTGCTATATTTAAATACAATGGTGTTTCAGATGATGTCATAAAACTTAGGTTATTTTCTTTCTCACTAAGGGATAAAGCTAATATGTGGTTGAATTCGTTAGCACCTGGATATATCAGAACTTGGGGTGATTTAGCACAAATATTCCTTGTTAAATATTTTCCACCATAAAAAACTGTGAAGCTTATAAATGGTATTACATCTTTTAATCAGTTTGAAGGAGAATCTATTTATGAAGCATGAGAACAATTTAAAGAACTGTTAAGAAAGTGTCCACACCATGCTATACCAGATTGGTTAATAATTCAAATCTTTTATAAGGGATTAATTGGTTCTCTTAGATCTATTATCGATGTAGCTACTAGTGGTTTATTGTTGTCAAAATCATTTCATGACACTTATACTTTAATTGAAGAGATGACTACCAATAATATTTAATGGCCTTCTGAGTGGGTGAATCCAAAGAAAGTAGCCAATATTCATGAAACTAATGCATTTACTATGTTAGTAAATCAAGTTGCTACAATTTCAAGGAAGTTAGACCAATTTGGAATGAATTTTCCTCAACCAATTTCCATGATTGAAGAGAATTCATTAGGTCAAATGGTAGATTCTCGAACATCATTAGAGACTTTGAATGCCATAAATAATAAGCATAATAACCCATATTCCAATTATTATACCCCAGGTTGGAAGAGCCATTCCAACTTTAACTGGAATCACAATTCAGGTGATAATAATCAACAATGGGGGAACAACCAAGTAAAACCATTGGGAAACTAGAACAACAAAGGGAATAATAATTATAGATCTACTTATCCTCTAAGAATCAACAAATACACAATTTAAGGATAAGAAGTTATCTATAGAAGAAGTGCTGTTACAAATGGGTAATCAGTTACAAAGTTAAGGAGCTACAATTAGAAATATTGAGAATTAACTTGGGTAAATCACAAGCTCATTAAGAAATAGATCCCAAGGAACACTTCCTAGTAATACTGAATCAAATCCAAAAGACCAGAATAAAGAGCAACTTAAAGCCATACAACTTAGAAGCGGAAGAGAGTTGGAAGGTAGGGTTCAAAAAGAGATTGAAGTAGAGAAAGAAGAAATTGCAGAATCAAAAGAGGATGCTCTGAAAGATTCTGAAAGACATATTTCTCCACCGAAAATTGATTTAGAAAAACCACCACCTCTATTTCCTCAAAGAATTCAATAATAGAAGTTGGATAAGCAATTTTCAAAATTTCTGGAAATACTTAAGAAGCTTACAATCAATATTTCACTTTTTGAAGCCTTAGAACAAATGTTAAGCTATCTAAAGTTTATGAAGGATATTCTCAGCAGAAAAAGGAAGTTTGAAGATAATAAGACTGTTGCACTTCGTAAGGAGTGCAGTGCCATAATTCATAAGAAACTTCCTGAAAAACTTAAAGATCCTGATAGCTTTGCAATTACATATGCAATAGGGGATATATTTTATAGGAAAGCTTTATGTGATTTAGGTGCAAGCATTAACCATATGTCATTTTCAATATTTAAAAGATTGGAATTAGGAGAAATAAACCCTACTACTGTAACTATGCAGTTAGCAGATCGTCCAATAACCTATCTTAAAGGATTTATAGAAGGTGTCCTAGTGAAAGTGGGTCAATTTATCTTTTCTGTTGATTTCATTCTGCTAGATATGGAGGAAGATAAAGAGATACTTATCTTTTTGGGGAGACCTTTCCTAGCCACAGGAAGAGCAATGATAGATGTGCAGAAAGGGGAATTAACAATGCGTGTCAATGATCAAACTGTTATTTTTAACATTTCAAAATCAATGAAATACCCTGCAAAAGGTAAAGATGATGAATGCTATAGAATGGATGTTATAAGATATCTGAGCGATGTCATTTCAAGACTACTTATGAAGAAAAATATGAAGAAAACGATTTGAAACACGAGCAATAAGAGGAATTAGATCAATGTGTAAGCTTTTTTAACAAAGATTCAAGTTATGTTCAAGAAAGTTTTGAAATTTTGGACACTATAGACAAAGATAAATCATTTTGTCCATCTATTGAAAAACCTCCAGAACTTGAGTTGAAATTACTTCCTGAACATTTAAAATATGCCTTTTTAGGAGATTCCTCTACTTTACCTGTTATAATTTCCTCAAAGTTAACAAAGGAAGTAGAAGAAAAAATGATGAAAATTATGAAAAATTTTAAGAAATCCTTCGGATGGACAATTGCTGATATTAAAGGAATCTGTCTTTCAATTTGTATGCATAGAATTAATCTAGAAGAAAACTGCAAACCCAGGGCTGATCCACATAGGAGATTAAATCCTTTTATGTAACAGGATGTTAAGAAAGAAATTTTAAAGTGGTTAGATGCTGAAATTATCTACCCTATTTCAGATAGTGCATGGGTTAGTCCAATTCATTGTGTTCCTAAGAAAAGAAGAGTAACTATAACTGTGAATGAGCATAATGAGTTAATACCTACAAGACAAGTTACATGATGATAAATATGCATTGATTATAGAAATTAAATCTTGCCACTAGGAAAAATCATTTTCCACTACCCTTTATAGATTAAATGTTGGATAGACTAGCTGGGCATAAATACTTTTATTTTCTGGATAGATATACCTGTTATCACCAAATTAAAATATCTCATGAGGACTAAGAGAAAACAACATTTACCAGTCCATATGGTACTTTTGCTTTTAGAAGAATGTCCTTTGGTTTATGTAATGCCCCTGCTACATTTCAAAGATGATTGACAATTTTTTGTGATTTAATTGAAAAAGGGATTGAAGTCTTTATGGATGACTTTTCTGTGTTTGGAACTTCATTTGACTCATGTTTAGAACATTTATCTAAAGTTCTTAACCATTGTGAAGAAACAAATTTATTTCTTAACTGGGAAAAATGCCAATTTATGGTAGCAGAAAGAATTATATTAGGTCATCAAATATCAGAAAATGGTATGGAAGTAAATCCTGCTAAAATTCAAGTGATCGCTAATTTACCTTATCCAATAAATGTAAGGGAAACTAGGAGTTTTTTAGGATATGTTGGATTCTACAGACGATATATTAAGGAATTTTCTTTAATTGCTAAGCCTTTATGCCTTTTACTGGAGAAAGATGCAATTTTCAATTTTAATGAGGAATGCCAAAAGTTTTTAAATTATTAAAATAAAAATTAATCATTGCATCAATTATAGTTTCACAAAATGGGGAAAAACCTTTTGAACTTAGCTGTGATGCAAGTGATTATGCTATTGGAGCTGTTTTAGGACAAAGTTATGATAAAAATTTCAAAGTTAATTACTATGCTAGTAAAACTCATAATGAAACTCAAATTAATTATACAACAACTAAAAATAAGTTATTAGTAATAGTATATGTTTTTGATAAATTTAGATCATATTTGATTGGAACTCATTGTATTGTGCATACAAATCATTCTGCTATTAAGTACTTAATGAAAAGAAGGATACTAAACCAAGACTTATAAGATGGATTCTTCTTTTATAAGAATTTGATTTTGAAATAGTAGATCGAAAGGGAACTGAAAATCAAATTACTGATTATTTGGCTAGGTTTGAATTAGAAAAACTACTCTATTTTTGAAAAAGAAATTAATGAACATTTTTCAGATGAAAAATTGTTCACTGTAAATGAGTGGCGTGTTTCGTGGTATGCCGACATTTGAATTATATTGTTAGTGATCTTAAACCTTATGGAGTGACATACCAACAAATGAGGAAATTTATTTCTGAAGCTAAGACTTATTTTTGGGATGACCCATATTAATATAAATAAGGTAAGGATCTGATCATTCGAAGATGTGTACCTTTAGAAGAAACTCATGAAATTATCCAAAAATGTCATAATTCTGATTTTGGGGGGCATTTAGGTGTTGATAAAACAACATAAAAAATTTTACAATTTGGATTTTATTGGCCTACAATTTTTAGAGATGTGTATATCAAAACTTGTGATAGATGTCAAAGAGTAGGTAATATTTCTAGAAGAAATGAAATGCACCTCAATTATATGCTAGAAGTTGAAATATTTGATGTTTGGGGATTAGATTTCATAGGACCCTTTATACCATTTTTTGTAAATTTATATATTCTGGTAGTAGTGGACTACGTATTCAAATGGATAGAAGTTGTTTCTTTACCTTGAAGTGATGCTCAAAGTGTTGCAAAATTTTTGAAAATGAACATATTTTGTAGATTTGGGATGCCGAGAGTTATCATGACTGATTGGGAAAGTCATTTCAGAAATGTTATTATGGAGAAGTTATTAAAGAAATATCATATAAATCATATGATTGCTACTGGTTATCATCCTCAAATAAGTGGTTTGGCTGAATTATTCAATCAAGAAATTAAATAAATTATGGAAAAATCTATGAATCAAACAAAAATGGATTGGTCAGTCAAACATGACTATGCTTTATGGGCTTATAGGACTAAATATAGACCACCTATAGGAATGTCCCCATATAGGCTAATATTTGGAAAAACTTATCACTTACCAGTTGAACTTAAGCATAAAGCATATTGGGCTATTAAAGAGTTCAATTATAATTTAAAAGATGCTGGTTAGAAATGATTGTTACAATTAAATGAGCTTCAAGAGATAAGGAATGAATCTTATGAGAGTGCTAAGATTTGTAAAGAAAATATGAAAATGTAGCATGATTGAAAGATTCTTACTAAAAACTTTCAGTCATGGCAACAATTTTTGCTATATAATGTAAGGTTAAGATTATTTTTAGGCAAACTTAAGTCCAGGTGGATGTGTCCATTTGTTGTGATAGAAGTTTGTCCTTTTAGAGCTGTGGATATTAAAGATCCTAATTATGAGAAAATTTTTAAAGTGAATGGACATAGACTGAAACCTTATTATATAGGGGATCAACATAAATATAATGATGGAATGATGTTGGGTCAACCATAATGAGCACTGGTTACGTCGGGATGACGACGTAAAACCAAGCGCTTTGTGTGAGGCAACCCAAAGTTGTCAGTGTGTTTTTTCTTTGATTGTTTTTTTCAGTCTGATTAAGAAATTTGGGGTAGTATATTTGAGTTTATTATGTGTTAGTAATTATTTTTAGACTTTATTTAGTGACCTAGACATGTTAGAATGAGAATTTGGACGTTAAGTTGACTGGTGCAAAAATGTGCACTAGCGCTTAAGTGCGACAATTTAATCACATGTGAAAATTTCGATTTTGATAAGGTGCAACTGAAATTTAATTGGAATAAACATGTCTTGGAAGTTTCTAATCATGTCTAGAAGTTATGAGGGGGACTTAGGCCTATAAATATAAGGGGTTTGTGAAGGAATTTCACCCCGAATTATTTTTTGCCCTAAAATTCTAAGAGAGAGATTTAGAGAAAATTTCTTCATGGGAGATGGATTTGAAGAGGAAGGAAGAAGCCATAAGGAAGAATTTCATTAGTCAAAGTGCACAAGAGATGTATAACGTTTCTTAGACGTTAGTATTGAAGTGATATCAGAGAAGATCAACCAGATGGAGAATACTATATCTGTATTAGAGACTAAGGTGCTTGAATTGCATGCTCATCTAGAACATATTGGGTGTCAACTTAAGATGCAATTCAGTCATACCAATTATGTAGAAGAAGCAGATAAGGTGATGTTCCTTAAGCAAAAGTGGATCGAAGATGATAGCATTAGAGCTAGTCACCATCGTCCGTTTTATCAACTCTATTTTCTTGGAAAGACTACTAAGAGACAAGAATTCATTCCTTCCAATGAAGAGTGGCATTAAAGTAAGTGTTAGGAATTGTGTGTTTGGAGTCATGTTTTTAAGTGTGTTAGTGTTTATGTCTTGTGTTTAGTGTTTGTGTCACTTATGTGTTTAATTGTGAATGTATGTTAAGTGTTTTGTAATTAGGAAAATTTTCTCATCCAAGACTATTTGGAGAGAGAACTAAGTGTTAAATGTGTTTGTACTTATTTGTGAATTAATTTAAGTTTGTTTTTGTGAAAATTTATGTTATTTTTACCCTCAAATTGAATTAGTTATTATGGAGAATTTTGAGAGAGAATGGAGTTATAGGAAGTAAAAATAGTCAATTAAGTGCTACGAGACCATTTAGGGGTGGTTCACTTAGTCTAATAGTGTATTATAATTATAATTATAAATTTCAAAAATTGTGCACTGGCGCCTAAGCTCCACATCTCGCGCTTAAGCGCGAACCAACCTGAGAGGCAGGCGCCTAAGCGCCACTAACCCGCGCTTAAGCACTGATTCATGAAAGCTAGTTCACGAACAGTTAAAAGTGAATTTTTGGTCCGAAAAATGCCATTTTTAACGCTTCTTATCGTCTTCTTCAACTCGAGTCGTGATTTTGAGGGCTAGGGCAAGTGAAATTTGGAGATTTCTTAGTGGAATCAAGTGAGATTTCCTAGATCCAAATTCCTTAAGGTAAGAGCTTTACTTCTATGCAAAAATTTTGGATTTTCACCATATATTTTAAGCACATTTGGAAGATTTTGAAAATTTACTATTCAAGGTGAAAAGTTTAGAAAAATCTATAGAAATTGTTTGGGAAGTTTAGTTAGTGCTTTTGGAAGTTCAGTTTAGTGATTTAAACTTGATTTTTAAATTTATTTTTGGAATTTATCAAATTTGTAGAATGACACCAAGGATGAAATGGAGCAAAGGAAAGAGCCCATTTGATTCAAGCAAATTTGTCAGTTCAAAAGCTCAGGGTCGATATAGTGACGCTCTACAGTCACGAAAATTTATTCAAGGGCGATGTTTTAGAAGTCTAGGTGGAGAAGTGGAAGACCTGATAGTCTGCCAACAGAGGGAACAATTCTATTGTTTCTCTGTTGTCGCAGTAATTTCTGTTGTAAGGGAGTTTTATGCAAATCACCCAGAGGCTGAGGACGATCGATTTATGGTTTGAGGGAAGTTGGTACCTTTTACTTCAGAGGTAATCAACTTGTTTTACCATTTACCACCAGAGACTTTGTGTTTTTATGCGAATTATAGTATTACGGAAGCAGAGTTGGACGAGATCATATCTTATTTGACTGTTGGAAGAGGACTTTGGAAGATTACAAATGAGAGGAGAGTAAATGTTCTAACGTCAAAGTTGTGTGCACCATCAAAGGATTGGCACTATTTTATACCTGCTCGTCTACTTCGTACAAATCATCTCAGTGAAGTGACCAGAGAGAACGATGTTGAATTATTGTATAATGGAGGGAAAGCCCATCAACATAGGGGCTTTGATCTACCACACTATTATTAGTTTAGTTGCTGCTGCTACTACTGCAGGTATGAGATTTGCTTCCTTGATATTTTCTTTATGCTAGCAGGCTGGAGTAAAGTATGATAATTGGGAGGAAGTTCTGTTGCCCCTAAGCCCATTATGAAAGTGAATGTGAAGACTTATTCGGAGCATTCAATTTTTGGCTGGAGAGGAGGATTTTCCAGGAGCTATGGATTAGAGACGTCTGCTGCATCTTCATCAAGACCATCTGCTTCATGTGCTTCTACATCTTGAGGTGAGTCAACTGAGACTCAAGAGTAGTTATTACAGAAGATGATGACTGATATCCACTTTACCGCTGATAAAGTTCAAAATCTAGAACATTTTGCTAAGCATATAAATAGGTTTAATAAAGGAAAGAGAGACTTTGAGGAGAAATTATACCCAGCTCTGGAGGGTCTGATTAGAGGTGACCCGGAAGTAGTATTTCCTCAATATCCTCATTATCCTGACTATGAGCCTAAAGAAAAATGGTATAGTGGCAATTCTGAGAGTGGAGAGGAGTAGAGATGAGAGATGATGTGTTGGACTTAATTTGGTTTAATGTATTATTATGTTTGTGTTTTGTTATGGACTATGTGATGTAGTACTACTACAGATGCAGTTAGGTGATGTTGTGGACTATGTTTTATGTTGTGTTTTGAATTTTTATGTTCTATTGTTGTTGTGACTGTTGTGTTAGATAATATTTTTTTTTAAGTTTAAGGGTAGTTACTGTTTTTGTTTTTAGTACTGTGGATTGGTTTGTTTAGAACTTAACTTATTTCGATGTCTTTTTTTTTAAGTTAAAAATCTTGCGAGCTTAGATCCTAATTTTAAAATTTAGAAACTGCTACCCTGTATTTTTCTTTTATCATGTTAGTGTGTTGTTTGCTCCACTCTTTAGAAGTCTATTGAATCTCTACATGTGAAACTAAAATAAAATGTTAAAAAATTTGATCAAAATTAATTTTACTCCTGTCTTTAGTTTTATACTTGTATAACTAGGATGTAAAAATTCTTGTTAGTACGTTATTTCAATTTTCATTCCTGTCTATAAAATTATCTAATGCTAAACTGTTTAATTTGTTAAAAAAAATTAAGTTTGGGGGAGGTATGAAAAACATTTTCAAAACTTGAATTTTATTTGTTCTCAAATGAACTACAAATGACTTTGAATTTTAAAATAAAATATAATCATATATATAAAGTTATATTAGGGAAGTAAAATTTGATTTTAGAGATGAGTAAGAAAATTTAGTTAAAATTTTAAATAATGAAGAAAAACTTTAAGTTAAAAATTTTTAGTATAGAAAATGATTAATATAAGTGACTATCTTAAGTAAGAAAAATTGTATTTTTGAAAAATTTAGATTATTTAGAATTTTATTTTTAATACTTAAATTTCTTTTATTAAAATTATTTTCAAAACTACTATTATATTTATAAATAAAATTTTTACATCAAGACTTTACTTTAGGAAAGGATAAGTGGAATTCAAAATCATTAAA
>NEWO01002540.1:0-12658 GCA_003013225.1 Phalaenopsis aphrodite
ATATATATATATATATATATATATATATATATATATATATAGATATACACACTTCAAGGTATTACAAAGTATATTTGAGTGAACAGTGCGAAGGCAAAGTAACAATTTTATAACTATTGCATAAACCAATAGGAATCAATAGATATAAAACAACTAAATGCCCAAATGCCCAAAAATATTTGTAGTCCCCAGATGTTATATGTTACAATTTCTTCTCTTCGAAAAAATAAAAAGAACGAGATTAAAATGCATGATATAAATTTTACAAAACATTAAGAAAAAAAAATAATCCTTGCGAACAGAAGTTGTCATCACTCCCCACAAATCTCATCCACTGTTTTCATGAAAAACTCAATCTTGCAAGGGATTCTCAATACGCCTTCTTGCCTGTAACCAAACTCCTCAGCGGCCATCTCTAGGAGCTCGATGATGCAAGGATCATTCAGCAGCTTTACATGCACAAAAAACCTCTCTATATCTTCGTCATTATCATAGTCTCCAACAAGAACCGGTACATAGCCTCGTGGAGGAGATGAGCGCCCGTCACTGCTTAAAACCTGCTCCTTTCTCTCTGTTGCAGTCATGATCTCCTCAAAAAATTAAGGTATTTGAGAAATGAACTATTTAGCCTTACTGATGCTACGAAGGCGACGAAGAGCGGTTATATATAAGTATATACATCGATGAGGAATGGTTGAGTTTTTCATATTGCAAAGTTCATTGTTTTATTTATTTGGGCATGCAAACGATGAGATACGCAAAATTAAAAATTCTTGGTCAATGTTCATATCTTGGGATGCTTGGGCAAAATTTGCCAGCGACATATATCTTACGCAACTGACGAGGTACACAGTTTATAAAAGAATTAATTTTTAGACTTGAAGCTACATGGCATTTGACCGGGGATCGAAAATCATAGCAGCAAGATAATTTGGTGCTCTTAAGTTTTCTATTGTTATACGTCAAAAATACTTTAGTATGGATCTTTAGAAAATTTAGTTGATCAAAAGAAGCATAGTCAAAAAAGACCCACTAATGATCAAAGTTCACAACGCATGAGCCTGTGATACACCAATATAATGTGTTATTTTAAGTTTATTTCTTATGCTTATTTTTGGTTATATTGCACTTTAAAGAAAAGTATTTTCGTGTTTTTTTTGCAGTTATATCAATTTTAGGCATTTGAGCAAAAATAACAAATAAGACGAAAGTTGGAGTCAAAATAGCAAATTTTGTGAATCTGACGCTTAAATTGCCACTCTACATAGAGTTAGCATCTGAAGCGCCAAAATTGACGCCTGAAGTGCCAATTTACATAGCTGCGACGCCTGAAATGCCAGAATCGACGTCTGAAACGCCAGAATCCAAAACAACGCAGACTTAAGCAACCTGGCACCTAAAGCTCCCGAATCAGTGCCAAAGAAGGCTTTTTATGAATTAAAGCAGTTTAGGACGAATTTTGCATGATTTTTGAAGGGTCCACATGTTATAAACGCCCCACAGAATGATTCAATGCATCTAAACACTTTGGAAGGTTCTTTGATGAAGGGATACATCTCTTAAATCAATAGGCATGTCTTTTGGAATTCAAAATGTTTGCCTTTTGGATAGAATTTTGAAGGGAATTTTGAATTCTTTTTGGAGGGAGGCAGCCGCTAATATAAGAAAGGTAAGTCTAGGGCAGAAAGAGAATTCGTTGGGGGAGCATGCAAGGTTTGGCAAGAGAGAGAAGTTAGAGAGAGAAAGTCATGGACATGGAAATTTTCTTCAAGGGTTGTAAAAGGAGTGGGAAAGTGAGAGATTTCTTCTTCATTACATTTTCAAAAGAGAATTGAGACTGCTTATAAAGAGGGAAAGTGCTTGAAGAGAACTTCCAGAGATTTGCTTGAGAAGGATTGTGAGATACGTTATTTTTTATTTTTTTATTTTATAAACTTGTTATATATGAAGTTTGTGTTTTATCGTATCATTCTCATGAATTCTGAGTAGTATTCTTTATCCTTCTTCCTAGTATTAGATAAGGTTTTATGAAGAATTGATTTTGCTTTATACAATTTTAAATGTCAAAAAGTTTTGATGATTTGAACTCCGATCTTCATTTACTTTTTAATCTGACCAATTAAAATGTTAAAATGTTTTCAGAAATATATGATCCGAAAGAGCTATGATTTCTATAGCATTGTGAGAATCACATTAGATTCTATGGGTGAGGATGTTATCTGTGGGGTTGAGTGCAAATAAATATGGAAATATACTTTGTTGGATGCAAAATTAGAGATTTTAAGATGACATATTAAAATCCCTAATTTGGTTTAGTTGATTGGAAACTAATGTGAGAATGGTAGCCCTCAGGTAAGGGAGTAGTGGGAGCTCTGGAGTGGCAGCCGGTATCCTCCCAACCTAACCATGAAATTATGAATAGAACTCTTGATTAGTAAATGTTCTTTACGCACTTGAAAGATGTTTTTGTTCATTTTTCTCTCTTTTATTTTAAAACGAGTTGTCAGTCTATCGATCGTCGTATACTTCCCTTTCCCAAAAAAGTCTCTCTTTCGGTTCATATGAATGACCCGAAGAAGAGAGGAACCGGAAAGGAGGGACATACAATAAAGCTACAAACAATAGAAAACACAAAAATGTGGAGAGCTTATGTGCGGTAAACCTCGCAAGGATAGGTCACCAGTCTATCGATAATCGTATACTTCCCTTTTCCGAATAAGTCTCTCTTTCGGGTCGAATGAACAACCCGAAGAAGAGAGGAACCGAAAAAGGAGGGACATACAACAAAGTGACAAGCAAGAGAAAACATAAAACATGGAGAACCTATATGCGGTAAACCTTACAAGGATAGGTTAAGAGTGTCTGCCGAAACAAAATCAGGCGAAACCACCTTAAATCAATATCCGTGAAAGAATGCCTACAAAACGTACCCAAAATCTGAGAGTAAGGTGTAGGTCTCTGATATGGGTCAAACGCACTCCTAAGTGGACGTATCCCACTTGGTTAATTACATCTTGGAGGGTACCCAAGAATACAGTCGATAAAAGAAGCTTCGCTTGGATTATCATGAACCTGGGAAAATAGGTACTCAAAGGAATGTTATAGTGTGTGAACAGTCCCGATGCTTCAAAGCTCGTGCTAAGCCATTGGGCAGAGATTGAGTCTCTCACATCTCGAATGGCCAGCAGCTCATGGCATACGGAGCCCACGGAAAAACCTAACTCATCTTAACGGGGATATCCCAACACGTTAAAGCACGTTAGAGTCATAAGGGTAGAGGTCAAATCGTTGTATCCCAAATGGACGACAGCTCATCGACATCGGGCCTTCAAAATTATATCAACGAAGTCAAGGAGTGATAGGGCACAAAGGAGCTCAATAATAGGAAGGTAGAGTAATCTTAAAAAGATAGAGGCAACTGTGTTGGGGTACCAAAGTCCCGTCATACACAGCTACTAGGACCCTAAGTTTACCTGGTCGTGAAGGTAGTCGACCCAATGCATCCTAAGATTCTCGTTCGGCAATCCGTGAATTGCATCATCCATGGGAACCACGGTAGCCTTAAGGTTAAAAGAAGGAAACTTTATCTTATGAGTATAAGCTGAGGCTTCAATAGGTGGACTTATACCTGCCGAAGTGACAAGGATGCCTCAGGAAAGAAAAGAAAGTGGAGGTTCAACTACAAAGCTGGAAACGCTCCAAACAAAAGGACGTACACCCCGTATGAGTTGGGGAGCCTTCTAACACTCTAAGCACACTGTACAATCACCTATATAAAAGTATGTTGGGTCAGTCAGGTTGGAGAAGCACGGGGACTCCTCAAAACATGCAAATATGAATGTAGTTATTTATAGCGGTCCTTAAGTATTGCAGAGACCCTATTAATATAAGAAAGAAAGTAAAATTGAAGTTCTTAAATCCTAAATATTTTAATCATAAATTTTGATTTTCGTGAATATTTTATTTAGGTTTTGTAGAAAATTAGAAATTTAAGTCTTAAAGAGCATATATTTCATCGTAAAATCCCAGATAATCCATAGAAAAAAACAAGGAAAACACATGCAAGTGAGACATGCAACAAGATGCAAAAAGCAAAAGAAGCCAAATCAAAATAATAAACAGACCAGTGTTGCTAGGTCGGTAACATATCCCAAAAAAGAGAAAGACAATCTGACTCTGCATATACATGCCAGGTCCTAAATCTATACCTCAATATAAAATGCAAAATTAAGATACGGGGCACGAGCATCTGCACCCAATCCCCTCCACGTGGTTCCCACGCCAAACACCTCAAAATTCGTGCCTGTATCTCATTTCTACTATAGGATTCTCCTAGACTCTAAAAAGTACATGAGAAAAAGAAAAAGACTCAATCCTGCATGAAAATAAGTGGCAGTGGGAAAGCTCACATGCAAATAACGTATCATGAGTCATGCTTTAAAAGTGGGGGAGCTAAATAGTACCTGCAAGCAAAAGGGAAAAATCATCACATGGTGCCCCACATCAATATCTGTGTGTTTGCATAAATAAGCATGACTCCTTGCAAGAAAAACACCATAACACACTACCACACAAATGAAGCATGCAGTCAAACCACAAGCATAATGCAAAAATGAGATGCTGGCTAGGACAACCAATCCAGTAGAGAATAATATTCAGACATTAAAAAGACTACTTAGTACCCTAAATCCGAGCCTAGCACACCATGTAATGAAAATAAAGTCAACTTAGTATCAAAGTGCGGGGTAAATCAGGGTATAGTTTAAATTTGACGGGGTCGTCATACCAGCCCTATCCTAAAGATCTGATTGATCTAAAGGGTGACACGAAGAGCAGTGACACAAGTTAGATCTATTAGATATTTAGCACATTCATACTCGTGTTAATCCAGATGACTTAACTCGCATTGCTAGCCGGGATCGACCCAGCAAGCATTGCTGGTTAAGGCATCGCGATTGACACGTGATAACTCTCCTAACGAGTCTGGCTTGCTATCCATGCAAACATGCAAATGCAGGTGCAGAGAGTCAAATAATATAGGTGATGAGTGTACCGTGGGATAGTAACTTAAGAAAAGATGGGTCTGTCGTTGAGACAGCGACCCGAACAAATTGGTGTACTGCTGATCCCCAAAATTATAATTGTGTAAAATTAATAAAGTTGACTCCGTTTTGTAGCTATGGCAAAAACTTGGGTTCCTTCTTTTATGAATAAGAAATTGAAGCAATTTATGTTGGGATTCTACACAAGTATACATATCGTTATCAAGTAATACAGGACTTTCTGTTTAAGCCCTAAATATCAATCTCACGAGGAAGGTTTAAATTCGAAATGAAATTTAAATTAGGAAATTCATGACAATAAATAAAATCTACTACACTAATTTTAAATATTTAAGGTGCTATCAGAATTAAATTATAAACTACTAGGAAAACTGTAAAGCAAAGCTAAACAATAACTATCAAACTATGTTTTTGTGATGAAGTTATCTATTATGAGAAATCATCTTTCCCACTATAATGAGTTTTTGGTTAAATGAGAGAGATAAAAGGTTTGAATTTGTATTGTGCCAGAGTAATTTTAATTGTCTACCCTTAGTCAAGTGTTATAGAGAATCATTGGCTAATCTCAGGTTTTGTCTCAACATCTATGGTTACGCTAGGAGGATACTGGCTCTAACTCTAGAGCTCCCACTTCCCTTCCCGTAAAGGCTAACTCTTGCTTTAGTTCTTAAACACTGAAAAAAATTTGGCGATTTTAGTATGTCACCCTAGAATCTCCAATTCTTCACCCAATAATATATATTTCCCTATTTATTTGCACCCAATTTCATGAATGAAACACTCCTTCATGGAATTGAATGTGATTCTCACTTTGTTGTAAACTCATACTCCATTTCCCGGATAGTATGTTTCACAACAGATGCTAACATTTCAATTGGCCAAATCGAAAAGTAAATTAAGAACGGAGTGAAAAATCATCAAATTTTTTTTTATATTTTTAAATTGGCACATCCAAATTATCTCTTTATTTCACCATATATTAGAGTAGGGAGAAAGATAAAGAAAATAACTCAGACCTCATGAAAAAAATACAACAAATATGAATTTCATAAATAAAAGTAAGTTTATACAACAATAATGAACAATGACTAATTATCTTTAACTCTTCCTCAAAGCAAATCCCTTGTAGCATCTCTTGGACTCTTTCTCTCTTTACAAGACTCTTGATTCTCTCGTCAAAGAGGTAGGGACAAAGAAATCTCTTACTTCTCTTCCTCTCTAACAACTTTTAGGAGAAATCACACTTAGACTCACCACACTAAACAATACACACAATGGAACACTGAAGAAAACTCAATGACACAGTAGCCCCCCTTTTTCTGATCAATTTTTTGCTCTAAATAAAGCATAATGCCAGTTTTCCAAGAGGTGTATCCACAAACTCTTCAAAAAGCATCTAAATTCATCGAATCTTCTAGAAATTTGCCTAGCACCGATATTGGCGTTGTTGGCGCCCGTGGTCCAAATTATTTTTTGTGTTCTCTGTCAAATGGCGTCGTCAGTGCCCACACTGTTCTGGACTCTTTCTTCATGCTGGCACTGTCGGTGTTGAGTTTTTCTTCCAAAACGCTATTTTGACTCTAAATTTCATCCTTTTTGCTTCAAGTGCTAAAAATCATCAACCTACAATAAAACATGAAAACTACCTTCCTTTAAAGAAAAATTTCATAAAAAATGAGTCTAAAATATAGGTCTAAAAATACATATATTTTTGGTGCATCAAAATCCCCAAAACTTAAATGTTACTTGTCCTTAAGTAACTCTTTGACTATATAAAATATGACTTATAGTAAAACTTTTAACTTATAGATTTCCATAGTTTGGTCTACTAAATATCATAACATAACTTAAGAAAATTTTAAAAATAACTCAAGCTATTACTAGAGGTACAAGAATATATAACAGTCAAGTCTAAGATTTCTGATTTTCTATTCTTTTCAAGGAAAATTGCAAATTGTCATATTAAACCCACTTAGAATATCCATATGAAAAAGAACAACATGAAAACTTTATTAGCAAATATGCTAATACTTAAATACAAGTTTAGAGAATGTAGTCAAGCCTTCTTCCTTAAGTTGATTTAAGTGAAGACAATTATTGATTATGCATTTCCTCAAGCTTCTCTTCACATATTTTTATTTTTTTTTCTTTTTTTTTTCTTTTTCTTTTCTTTTAGGATCATTTTCAATCCTTTCTTCTTTTTTTTCTTTTTCATGTGAGGATTACTATATCTGGATAGCCTTTAATGATTTTGAACTTCACTATCCTCTTCCTAAAGTTGAAAACTTTTAACATTCTTTCACTTCAAAAATTCTTATTAGCTTTGAAGATTTTTCATAAAGTTTCATTCTTTACTTCTTACATGAAACTCTAAGATTCTTAATACTTTAAAAAAATACAATTTCATTTACTTTAAATAGAGAAAACATAGTCTTATCCTTTCGTACCGAGCATCTTAACTCTAGAATTAACTTTCATTATTGAAAACTTTTACTTAAGTCTACTATATATTTAGAAACAAAGATATAGTTATCCAAAGATAGGCTCTACCACCACACGTCATGTTAAATTAAAAATTTTAAAATATAGCTCATTAAAGACAAATAAAATTAAGTTTCTTTCTTTAAAAAAATAAAATTTTTTTCTCCCCAAATTTAAATTTTTAAAAGATTAAGCATGAAAATCTGAAATTACAAGGAGAAAGAAAATAGTTAATGCATAAAGAAAAGACTTACCTATTGAAGGTTCTGATTTTGAAACTTAACTCTGAAATTTTCAGGTGCTAATATGAAAAAATACATAACTTGAAAAATTATATAGCATATAATATATATAAAAATATTTGCTGAGAAAGAGTTAACTAAAAAAAATACAACAAAGTACTAAAAACAAATAATAGGACTAAAATAAATTTCAATTCAACAACATTTCTACAGTTTATAGTTCACAGCACAACATTCAATACAAATCAAAGTTTGACATTTAACAAACTAAAAAATAACAACAACAACAACAAAATGCAACAAACAATAAACTAAATAAAAGATTAGAACTATGACTAAGCAGACATATTCACTCATCCTCTTTTTCTTCTTCTTCTTCTATTTCAAAGTTTTGCTGCTGATAAGGGGTAAAGATAAGGTGACTAGGAAACTGTACTAAGCGGTCACCCTTCATGTATCTTACCATAAAATCATCATATTCAAACTTTTGATTTGTTAAATTATCATTAAGTGCATTTCTGGCATCCAAATTTTTAATCCTGCTTTCCATCCTTAAAATATCTTCTTGCTTGATCATCTGTTCCATAAGTTCCTGTAGAGTAGGGGTGCTAGAAGTAGAAGGAATATACCTACTCCTACATCCCATTCTCCAACTAGCATGAGATTCATAGGTTTTAATGTTTACTGGCCCAATAGATTTAAGAGGTAAATCCTTTCCTCATTAATTCTAAAATCAACTATTGACTGCTCACACAATGTGAAAAGCAAGGCAGGGTGTGCTAATCCACGAGTCGTCTCACTCATAGCAATAGAATGAATGTTCCTATAGATTATAGATCCAACATGTAGACTGACTATATGTTGGATACATAAGCTTAGGATAGCTCTATCCTTAGTAACTTCACTATGGTGATTCATAGGTTTCATTATGGCAGATATAAAGTAATGTCATGCCTTAGATATTATATTTAACATAGAAGCAGGGAAGTTTATCTTAATGTTATTCTTTACTTTCCAAGCTCCTCTTCCATCAGTAAGAAATGAAATAACTTCATCCTAAGCCTCGTTTATAGCAGAGAATGTGTTGTATTTACATAAAAATGCTTCTCGCAACTGATAAAATTCATTAATCCTCCTCGGGGTGAATTCAACCATTTTACCACGAACATAGACGTGGTCATCAGAAGTCTCCTTAAAATTGGCATAAATCTCCATGACTATACCAATAACAGCCTTGGTAGTAAATTATTAGAAATTCTCCCACTGTCGAGCAACAATTAATCTCTCAACTTCACCACCCAAATTTTTGAATGCTTGATCCATAATTATTTTCTTTGTATTCAGTATACCATTGAAATGAATGCTAACTTTGTAGTTGATGAATTTTTTGTCATCAAATTCCAATTTCCTCTTTCCTTTGCTCATCCATGATGCCATTGTAATACTCGAAAGAAACAAGAAAAATTGATAAAATCGAAATAAATTCATAAAATTTTGAAAATCACAATGTGGAACATTCTAAACATAAATCCACTAAGAGTTCTTCACCAAAGGATTTTCTCAAAATCTCCTTAAAAATTTTAAAATTTTGAATCTCGATAATGTTGGAGAAATCCTTGGTGAAAATAAAAGATTTTTAGTTCAAAGTGGAGCTCTTACCGAGAGAATATGAAATCTAAACTCCTTTTGTCTTCTAATGTTTTTAAATCCAAGCCTTTGCAAGCCCTAGGGGTGTAAACCGAAGTGGTAAAAATGGTGTTTCATGAAAATTTCAAGGTATTTGGGGATTCTCGGGTCTCGGGTGAAATTTAGCACATCATTTATTTCAAATTCCCTTCAACGTCTAATTAGTCTTTTTATACAATAATATTCATCTTTAAATAGTCCACAAACAAATGTTTTTATAAACAAAACAAAACCAACTTTTATATATGAAATTTCAAATTTCTACAAACACAGATTTTTTATCACACTCACACATACATAAAGCAAATCACACCATAAGTTAGAATCGAAATCAAGTCACAACACTAGAACGCTAAAAACTAAACTATACATACAATTAAAGCTATAGGAGTTTTAAAGCTAAGCAAATCTAACACAATTATATTAAAAACATAATTAATTTTAAATAATGGAAAGTCCAACTTCTTCAATTACTCCTCTTTTTCTTCAGTACGGTCTCCTCCTCTAATATCTCTCATAGACTGGTAATGTATGTACAAATTGTAGAAGAGTTGGTACAAAATTGATAAGTCAAATTTTCATCAATCCATTTATTCTTCTTGAACATCTGCTCTAAACCCGCTTTAATCATCCTGTATGATCAAAGTGATCCTTCATCCTCCAATCTAAGTAATTAAAAAGGTAAGTAAGATTTCCAATTGAATCCATGATATTCTGAAGTTCTCTTTCTATTTTATTTATTTTCTTCTCCAAAACTTGTGAACTTCCAACTGTACAGGGCATTAACGGTATCAAAGCATGTTATGATTGATCCAAGATAATATCCAATGCTTCATTTCCATTCCCAATATAGTTTTCGTCAATAGGATCCATGGGCTCCCAGAGTAGTAACACTTTCTCCCAACTTTGATATGGTCCTTTAGATTGACGGTGAAGTAAGAAGATCACAAAAGGATGCCCCAGTCCAAATATAGGCCCATTCATTATAATACCCAAATTAAATTTAAAAATAATTGATCTCATATCAATGGGCTTTATATTTGAATGCAATAGTTTAAAATTGCACTTTCTTTTGTAACTTTACTAATTTTCATTGTAGGGAGTAGTTTTGCAGAGATGAAGAAATGTCATTATTTAGATATCGAATTTAGCAGTGAAGCGGAGAAACTAACGTACCCCTCCTCTTTGATTCCCAATTATCACTTTCATCCGTAAAAAAATCGGTATACATCATGCATTAAATCCTTTGTTGATATAAAGTTTGTATAATTACAAATTGACATGCTTTTTATCATAAACATATCATTAATTCATGGTGGATTAAATGATACGCCCTTAACTCGAACGAAGATGACTCCTTGGTTAATTCCATGTAGATTAGCATAGAATTCTTTTATACCACTGGAACAACTACTGTAGCGATAGTGTAGCATTGAACTTCCCAAAGTCTCTGTAGTACAATTTTCTCAATATGCAAACTTGGATTACTCAATCTAAGATTTACAAAGCCTCTCTCCTTGATAAGTCTCTTCTTAGTGATGATTTTGTCGTATAATTTCTGTGTGTCAAAACTGATGAACTTTCTTCGATTGAAAACCCCAAATCTTGAAGTGTTTCTGGAATTGGAAGCCATTGATTTCAAATCTGGAAGTATCTGGTCATCCAAAATGTTGTTCATGCCTTTAAAAAGACATTTAGGTAGTTATTTTGAATTGAAATCCCGTCTTTATTTGCAAAATTCTTCCTGAACTGTCGAAACAACATTGGGCGTTGTTGGTGCATGGCTCTGTAAAAGAGCGACATCATTGGGCGCTGTTGGTTCCATGGCTTTGTAAAAGAGCGTCGTTAGCGCCAAAGCCATAGTTGTGTCTGTTTCATCTTTGGTTCAATTCATTTTCAAATTTTAATCCAATACCAATAAGATTGTGTAGGATTCTAAGGTATTATTATTTCCTAATACTTAGAACAATTATTAAACAAAATAGTAAGATATATATATATATATATATATATATATATATATATATATATATATATATATATATATATATATATATATATATATATATATATATATATATATATATATATATATATATATATATATATATATATATATATATATATATATATATATGTCGGCGCTATTTTTGGTTCGAGGGGAGTTGCCCGTAAGAAGCTGTTGGCCGCCAAAATTGAAATCCTATCACCCGCTTCGGAAGGATGTTGAAGTTTAGAAAAGTAAGAAATCAAACTAACCCCATATTTTTCATAGTTTAAATGAAGGAGCACTATACCTCAAACTGTGTATCTATCCCGAAGGATAAACACAAGACTTGCGGATGAGGCTTGAACAAATAAACTAAGAAAAGTATGATGTTCGTCTGGTCTGTGAAACCTTTGTGTTTGCCGACAAGTTCCCTTATTTAATATAAGGGATTAAATATGGTTTATATTAAGTTGGGTTCGAACATGCTTCCTATAAGAGCAAGTCCCTATAGTTAATTACATTTTAAATGACCAAAGTTAGCTAAGAAGACTCTTGATAAAAATTAGGAAATATTATCTTCAAGGAATTTCAAAGGGTAAGGCTCTTCAATGAGATCAGACGTAGAGGTGTGAAAGGAGATTGGTTCAAATTTGAAACATTTTATTGTAGAATCTAAAGGAGGAAGAACTGGGAGATGTCAGGGATTCAGAGGCGAACCTCGGTGACTTCCCAAGCTATCCTAATGTTTGGCTTCAGTTTTGAGGAGAAATATTTAGGTGTTTCATCCTGTCAATTTAATTATTAAGGGCATACATTCGTGTGAAATGATCACACAAATATCTTGGAAGATGTGAGGATTTAGGTTGTGACAAACAACAACCTTGAAATCCTAAGATGAGTTAGGGCTTATATTGTATGACAGGGTTATACAAAGGCCTAAAGATGAAGTGAGGATTTACGTTGCATAAGCAAGCAACCTCGAATTCCTATGGCTTTGTTGTTTATGTCTAAGGAAGGAAGATTGGTTTAGCTGGGGAAGAAAGGTTTTGCTATTGAAGATGGCCATGCTGCCCACCATGCTAGCTCCAAGCCCCTCACCGCGACGAGTTTGAGTTTTCTAGTGTACCAAGTTATAATGTCAAATCAGGTGGCCCTATGGTTGAAGTTCTTTAAATTTTATGAGGGCATATTAAAGT
>NEWO01002545.1:8134-19124 GCA_003013225.1 Phalaenopsis aphrodite
CTAATATTGGGGGTATTTGGGAATAGTTCACTCCTATTTGATCAATATTTTTAGAAATAGCATCAATTTGAGATGCCAAAATAGACATTGCATCAGAATCATGAATACCGGCTACTCTCTTAGGATTTACCCTTTCAGTGGGCCATTAAAAATTGTTAGTAGCCATTTCTTCAATTAAAGAATATGCTTCACCAAAAGGTTTTGACATTAATGATCCACCCGCAACAGCATCTATAATAGATCTTAATGATCCTACCAATCCATTGTAAAAGGTTTGAATTATTAACCAATCTGGAAAAGCATGGGGTGGGCATTTTCTAAGAAGATCCTTAAATCTTTCCCAGGCTTCATATATTGATTCCCTTCAAACTGACAAAAAGATTTAATATCATTTCTAAGCTTAGCGGTTTTAGAGGGTGGAAAATATTTAGCCAAGAATGTTTTTGATAGTTCTCCCCAAGTTCTAATAGATCCGAGTGCTAATGAAGTTAACCAAGCCATGACTTTATCCCTTAATGAAAAAGGCAAAATTCTTAGCCTAAAAACATCATTAGACACTCTATCATAATTAAATGTAGCATAAATTTCAAGAAAACTAGCAAGATGTAAGTTAGGATCTTCAGTAGGTGATCCTCCAAACTGATTATTTTGTACCATTTAGATAATAGTAGATTTGAGCTCAAATAAATTAGTAGCAACATTAGGATTTTGAATAGTTAAATGAAGTTCATCTTCTGTCGAATTTGCATAATTTTTTAAAGGTCTTTGTTGATTTTCATTTATTGAATTTTCTATATTATTTGCCATTTCTTTCAAATTTTTAGTTTCTCTTTGTTGTTCTTGAATTTTTCCAATAGTACATTCTAATTCTGAATTGTAAGGTACTAAACCTTCAGATCCAATATTTCGCATAAACAAATAAAACAAGCAAGGTAAAATTTCTTTAAGAATATAATCTTAATGAAATTTCTTTTTAGTTTTTTTTTAATTTTTTTTTATGTTTTTATAAATTTGTATATATATTATCTGAATTTCCTAATTTATTAAAATTGTTTAATTTAATTAAATTTAATTGTTACCTTCCCAGACAAAGGTGCCAAAAACTTGATCCCGAATTTTTTTATGTAAGGATTTATGAAGTTGACACTACTACATCTCCAAAAGCTTGATCCTTGTATGAAATGTAAGTTGTCTAAAAAAGATATATAATTATAGTTAATTAATAATGGGATTCTACGCAAGTATACGTATCGTTATCAAGTAATAATGGACTTTCTATTTAAGCCCCAAATATCAATCCCACGGGGAAGGTGTAAATTTGCAATGATATATTTTATCAGTAAATTTATAGAAAATCAAACGAAATCACTGTCACTACTTTTAAGTGCTGAGAAATTAACCAAACTAAATTACTTAACTATTAGCAAAACTGAAATGCAAATTTTTAATAATAGCTACTAATCTACTAACTATGTTTATGTAATGAAGGTTTTTAATGTGAAAAAGCATCCTTCCCACTATAATGAAATTCTGGTGAAATGAGATGAGATAAATGTTTTTATTATGTATTGTGCCAAATAGGAGCAATTTTAATTCTCTACCCTGATACAGTGCATAGAAAATCATTGGCTAATCTTAGGTTTAGTCCCTAAATCCGTGCCTAGGCTAGGAGGATACCAGCTCTCACTCCAAAGCTCCCATTTCCCTTCACCTGAAGGCTAACTCTCATTTTAGCTTTTAAACACTAAGACCAAATTGGGGATTTTAGTCTGTCACCCTAAAGATTCTGTAATTTTACACCTAACAAAGAATATTTCCCTATTTATTTGCACTTAATTTCATGAATTAATTTCTCCTTCATGATATCAAATGTGATCCTCACTCTATTTTAAAACTCATACTCCATTTCTTGGATCATATGTTTCACAATATATTTTAACAAATCAATTGGCTAGACTGAAAAGTAAATTAAGTTCAGAGTTGAAAAATCATCACAATTTATTTTATAATTTAATTATGACACATTCATTTTATCTCTTCATTTTACCATATCTCAGAGTAGGGGAAAGATAGAGGGAACTACTCAGACTTCATGAGAAAGATACGATAAAACACAAATTTTATATATAAAATAAAATTTATACAAAGCTAAATAAATAAACAAACTTATCTGGAACTCTTTTTAAAGGAAATCCTTTGTAGCCTTTCCTTAGAAATGCAGGAAGAAGAATTATCTCACTTTTTTCCTTATCCAACACTCTTACAAAAGGCTTCACACTAAATCTCACCACAAAAACTCTAAACTATGAAAGAAAAATCACTAATTGACTCCAATATGGTAGTGGAACATAATGATGTTGAGCAAAAAATGAACATAGAGGAGTAAAAAATGTAGAGGAGTGAATTTTCTGATAAAATTCGACCCCAAATAGAGCCCAAGGTTAGTTCTCTAAGAGGTGCCTCCAAAAACTCTTCAAAAAGTCATCAAAATACATGAAACCTTCTAGAAACGAGATTTGCACCACTTTTGGCGTCGTCAGCGCTGAGTAAATATCTATAGTGTTAAATTGTTCCACGCCGTCGATGCTGACCTCAGCGCTGAGTATTTCATCAAAAACTTTATTTTAACTCTAAATTTCGTCCTCTTTGCTTTCTTTTTGCTTTAAGTCCTAAAAATCAACAACCTGCAAGAAAACATCAAAATAACTTCCATTAAAGTGCAATGTCACAAAAAATGAGTATAAAATATGGGTCTAAAAATGCATATATTTTTGGTGTATCAGTATTGTAGTGCTCCAAGTGGAGGACGTTGTAATCCAGACACTCCATAAATGCCTCTGTAGTCAGAGTACATGTAGGTATCTCGGCGTTGCATGTCGTGCAACCTGTACAAAGAACATCTGAAACTCGTGGTATCTCTGGCTCTATAGTGAATCTGAACTCATCATCTGTAGCAGGTAGGCTAGAAGAGGTCTCTCTCATGCCTGGATCGTAGATATTCCTCTCAGGGATAGGGGGAGCAAGTTTTCTACCTCCTTTTGGCTTCTTTTTTCTTCATGTAAGAAAGCCCTATGCTTTCAGCGGTTGGCGTTTCTGCACTGAGTTCTCTATAGTGGTGGATCTGGTGGTCGTTCATCATTGGCAGCGACCAGGCCCCCAGTTGATGTAGCTATCATGGACGGCAGGCGACTAGTCCCCTCCATCTGGTCTTGTTGTACTATCACATTTTTCCCCTTTAGTGAGGAATTATCTTTAGTGCTTAAACTTAGTAGCGATGGTAGCCCTTCTTTTTCCTAATGGCTAATCAAATCCATCAAAGGACTCTCACAGTTCATGTCAACTTGATTGAAGTTCATGTCGAAGTTTATGGTGCCACCTTGCGGCGCCCTTTCCTCGTTAAGTGCGAGGTTCCAGCTATCTTTGAAAGCAAAGATCAGCCTTTGGAATATCAAATTTAAAGTGTTTATTAAAGAAAAATTTAGTTTATGTTGATGAGAAAATTGTTCATTTATGTATGTATTTTATTTAATTTAGTAGAATATCAAATTTAAAGGTAGAAAAGAGAAAAAACTAAAGTATGTAATTTCAAAAAAAAATTTCATTATATTGAGGTTAACTTTATTATAATATTTGGACCCGGTCACAGATGTTTGGCCAAATAAATAACCCCAGGACGATCAAAATTTCAAAATTTCATGTAAAGCAATGTTAAGTTGTGTAGTATGTCTTTAGGTACCATCCATTGATCGACAACACGGGTCTTTCACCCTGAAAATCTACTAGCTGGTAGGCTCCTCCTGTGTAGTCCTTTTCCATGATAAATGGTCCTTCCCAAGTAGGCTCGAATTTTCCACCTATCTTATGGAGTGCAAGAATAGGGCTTTTGAGCACGAGTGCGAGGTCACCAACTTTAAATGTCCTCGGGCGGACCAATTTGTTATGAGCTTGTACCATCTTCACTTGATAGAGCTCTAAATAATGTTGTGCTTCTAATCATTTTCTTTTGAGACTTTCTAACTCCTCAAGTTTGAGTTTTACAATTTCTTATGTTGTTAGTTGATTGGAAGCAGCGGCTCTGAGAGACGACTTCTGAAATTCTAACGGTAGTACGACCTCGGACCCGTATACAAGCATGTAGGGTGTGCACTGAGTGGGAGTTTTGAATGTCATCCGGTAGGCCCACAAGGCTTCTGGAAATTTTTTATGTCAATCTCTTTTATTTTTGTCTAATGTCTTCTTCAAAATATGTACCAATGTCTTATTAAAAGCCTCAGCCAGACCATTTGACCTAGGATAGTAAATTGTAGAGTATCTCCAGTCTATCCCGTGTTGTTTGACAAAGTTATTGATTTTGGTGCTTTTAAGGTTGTCCCATTGTCAGATATTATTCTACACGGAACTCCAAAATGGTTGAGGACTTGGCTTTTGAAGAACTGAAGGGCATGTTGTGTTGTAACCTCTCAAAAAGACACTGCTTCTGCCCATTTAGAAAAGTAATCTATAACAGCAAAAATGAATATGTGTCCTTTAGAAGACGGAGGGTCTATCAAACCTATTATGTCTATGCCCCAACACTCGAATGGGCACAAAGCAACTGTTGGGTGTAGAACATTTGGAGGTTGGTGCAAGACCACCCCATGCACTTGACACTGGTGACATTTTCTGGTTGTATCCATGCAATCAGACATCATTGTTAGCAAATAATATATGAATCTTTTGATCTTTATTTTCATCTTTGGCCCTGATTGGGGAGAACCACACAATCCAATGTTTACTTCTTTGACAATATTCTGTGCTTCAACTCTGCCTAGACATCACAACCACATCTTATCAAATGATCTTCAGTAGAGGACATCACCCACTAGAGCATATAACATGGCTCTTCTTGTGACTTGGTGCGCTACTGACTTGTCCTCCGATAGCTTTCCGGTATGCAAATATTCTATTAATGACTTACGTCAATCTTCGTTATTATCAGTAGCTGCAATCATTATTTCTTCTTCTTTTCTGAGCTTGTGCAGATTTTTAGGTCAATTTAAGACAAAAATTGTCTTCTTTGTACTGTAATATCAACGGAATCCTCTGGGGAACATGCCAACTCCTTAGCAAGTTTTGCTAGAGCATCAGCATGGGCATCATCTCCTATAAGAATCCAGTAGAAAGTCAAGTTGGGGATCTGCTCGAGCAGCTTCATGGTGTACCAGTGGTATTCTGCTAACATTGGTTTCAAAATCCTGTACTATCTGACGACTTGTTGGAAGACGAGTTGTGAGTCACCATAGATGTCAATATCTGTTATTTCCATCAAGATTGCCAACTCCAACCCGATAATTAAGGCTTCGTACTCTGCTTTATTGTTGGTACACGACTCTGTCAGGTGGTATGAGAACCTCAACATGCACTTATCTGGTGTGATAAAGATCAAACCAACCCCTATTTTTTCTGGTATAACTGTGTCTGATTCTTTGTCTTTTCTGGCTGATGAAGCTCCATCAAAGTACATCATCCAGTGTGTGCACTGGAGAAATCCATCTGTAATACTTGTTCATCTGGTAACTCATCATTAAGAGGGGACCCAGTTGAAAGTGGGTGTGCAACAATGAAGTCTGCTAAAATCTTCACCTTAATAGCACAGAGGCGAACAAAAGTTATATCAAATTGCAATAAAATTATTAACCATCTTTCTAGACGTCCAGAAAGTGTTGGTCGGGTCATCAAATATTGCAACGAATTAACTTTTGAAATTAGGGTAATCTTATGAGAAAACATATAGTGTCTAAGCTTTTGGTGTTGAAAATTAAAGCTAGACAATGCTTCTCAATAAGTGGATACATTATTTCTATTGGTATTAGACGACAACTCAAGTAGTAGAGTACATTTTCTTTACCCTCATCATTGACTTGGGCTAAGAGGACTCCAAGAGAGCCATCTAAGGCTACGGTATAAAGTATTAAGGGTTTTCCAGGGATAGGGGCTGCCAAAACAGGAGGTGTCAATAAAAATTATTTAACATCCTCAAAGGTTTGCTGACATTTCTCTTCCAAACAAATTTTACATCCTTTTTAATTAATGACGAGAAGGGCTAACACCTAGCTGAGAGATTAGAAATAAAGCGTCTCAAATATGCCAACTTTCCTTAGAAGGAACGTAGTTGTTTCAAGATTTTGGGAGGAGGAATTTCCAAGATAGCTTTAATTTTGTCCGGGTCGACCTCAATTCCTCAATGATGGACAATGAATCCTAGAAATTTCCTAGAGGTAAGGCCAAAGGCGCACTTTAAGGGATTCATTTTAAGTTTATATCGTCATAACCGTTTGAAAATGATCCTTAAATCATAAAAATGGTCTATTTTTTATTTACTCTTGATGACCAAATCAATCACGTAGCATTCCATTTAGTTACGAATGAGATAATAAAAAATCTTTGTCATAGCTCATTGATATGTTGCTCCGGCATTCTTCAACCCAAACAACATCACTGTGAGCAGAAAATACTGATATGTGTCCTTAAGGTTGTATGTACTGCATCTTCTGGAGCCACTATGATTTGATTGCACCCCGACCATCCATCCATGAAGGAGAAATTTTGTGTGTCGAAGCGATGTCCACCATCATTTCTGGTATTGGTAACAGAAATTTATCATTTGGACATGCCTTGTTCAAATCCCTGAGTCGACACATACACAGATTTGTCCATTTTTCTTCTTAAAAGGTACAATGTTAGCCAACTACATGAGGTGTTGCTCTTCTCTTACAAAGTTAGAGTCTATAATTTTTTTTACCTCGACAATGACTTGCTGCTCTATTTCAAGGCACGTTTTTCTTGGAGCTTGTTTTACTTGGGTCATACTTTTGTCCAACCATAGCTTATGAATTGCAACTTCCACCAAAAATCTTGACATTTCATCGCAACTCCAAGCGAAGCAATCATTGAATTCTGTTAACAATTTGATCAATTCTACAGATTCTTTATAATTGAGTAGAGAACTTATAAATGTAGGTCGAGGCTGTTCTTCTGTCCTGAGGTTAATTTCCTTTAATTCATCGATAGTTGACTTAACTTTTTCTTTAAATTTTGGCAAAGCATCTTCTATTAGCTAATCAGTAGAGTCATCCTCCACATCAAGGCAATCTTCTTCCGATTCAATAGTAACAACCAAGCAAAATTTTAAATCATCAACTAGTCCGACTGTACTAAATCCAAGGCCCTCTTTCGAGTTGGGAGTTTGACTTTTAACATCCCATAATTTTTCAAAAAGTTGTAATTTATTATTTGGCCTTTGTTTTGGCACATGTACTTGTTGAATTAACTTTTATACACGAGGCAAAAAGTAACCAATAGGCAATTCCATTAATTCATTTGGATCATCATCCAAATTAACATGAATTTTCAGATTAGCAGAAGTAGAAGCACTATAAAACTTGATCGGCTTTGAACCAGTGCTACAGACTTCCTTGACCTATAAACTCTAGACCTTTTGACGGAGTATCAGAGTAATGGTGTTCACATAATGGTTTATCCGATCATACATTTTTTCATATTTGCTTTTCTCCATATCTTCTAAGGATATCTCGTACTGAGATTTCTTCTATTTTGTCATCATTATTTCATCTTCAAAACTGTCTTCATCTTCAATGTTGATGGTCGGCCTATTCCGTTCAACAATTAAATTGGTTCTTCCTCGTCCACGTCCCCGAGCTCGTCCTCGGGTGTGCGAACTAAAAGAACCCTCACTAATTTATTGTAAAAGAGTGGTGGAAGATCACTGAAGCAGGTTGAATGGCCTTGCCATTGTAATTCTTCTGAATCTTCACTCTTACTTGTCACAATTTTAGGAGAGAAGACAATTTTCCTTGGTGGCACGTAGTAGGCGGCATCTTCATGAATGTCAACTTCATGAACTGAAAATGGTTGTAAATCTCCCTTAATGCAAGGTTCTTGTCCTTCCTTATAGTACCTAATGTATTGGTGTAGAGACAATGTAATCATGTTGTGTTCATGAATCCATGGTCAACCCAGTAGAGCGTTGAAAGAGGTCTCAGCATCGATGATATGGAATTTAGTAGTTGTTATTAGTTCTCTAATTTTCATAAGTAATGTAATTGATCTAAGGGTTCTTTCTCCTTTTTGGTTGAATCCTCTTAACATCATTTTATCGGCGGTAAGCTTTTGAGCTTCAATTTCCAAATAGGCCAACGCCCGTAGACTCATCAAGTTGAGTGATGCTCCAAGATCTACTAAAACTCTGGACAACACAAATCTGCTGATGTTAACGGAGATATAGAGTGGACAATTGTGCTTGGCATTTTTGAGCAACAAGCCTTCATCTGATGTTAACGGAGATATAGAGTGATTCCTTTAATATCAGCAATTGTCCATCCAAAAGCTTTCATAAAATTTTTCAAAATTTTCATCAACCTTTCTTCTTCTTCAATGATTAATTTTAAGGAAATTATAACTAGTAAAGTCGAGAAATCTCCTAAGAAGGTATATTTTGAATGTTTAGGAAATAAATTCAACTCAAGTTTTGGAGGATTTTCAATTGATGAACAAAATGTTTTATCTTTGTCTATTGTGTCCAAAATTTCAAAACTTTCTCGAACATAGTTTGAATCTTCCTTAAAAAGTTCTTCACATCAATCTAATTCCTCTTATTGCTGCTGTTCCAAATCTTTTTATTCAAATTTTTCATCATAAGTTGTTTTGAAATGGCATTCACTTAGATATCTTATAAAATCCATCCTATAACTTTCATCATCTTTACCTTTTGCAGGATATTTTATTAATCTTAAAATATTAAAAGTAACAGTTTGATCATTGACGTGCATTGTTAATTACCCTTTTTGCACATCTATCATTGCTCTTCCTGTGGCTAGGAAAGGTCTCCCCAAAAAGATAGGTATCTCTTTATCTTCCTCCATATCTAGCACAATGAAATCAATAAGAAAGATAAATTGATCCACATTCACTTGGAAATACTCTATAACTCCTTTAGGGTATGTTATTGAATGATTTGCTAACTACAGAGTTACAGTAGTAGGGGTTATTTCTCCTAATTCCAATATTTTGAATATTGATAATGACATAAGGTTAATGCTTGCACGTAAATCACATAAAAGTTTCGCATAAAATCTCTCTCCTATTGCACATGGAATTGTAAAGCTACCAGGATCTTTAAGCTTTTTAGGAAGCTTTTTCTAAATTATAGCGCTGCACTCCTCACTAAGTGCAACAGTATCATTATCTTCAAACTTCCTTTTCCTGTTGAGAATATCCTTCATAAACTTTACATAACTTGGATTTATTCTAAGGCTTCAGCAAATGCAATATTGATTGTAAGCTTACTTAAATATTTCCAGAAATTTTGAAAATTGCTTATCCAACTTCTGCTGACGAAGTCTCTGAGGAAATGGAGGTGGTGGTTTTTCCAAATCAATTTTCAGTGGAGAAATAGGTCTCTCAGAATCTTTGGAGCGTCCTCTTTTGATTATTCAATTTCTTCTCTCTCTACTTCAATTTCTTTTTGAACTCTACCTTTCAACTCTCTTCTGCTTCTAAGTTGAATGAATTTTACTTTCTCTTTATTATAGTCTTTTGGATTTGATTTAATATTACTAGGAAGTCTTCCTTGGGATCTATTACTTATAGAATTTGCTATTTTCCCAAGTTGATTCTCAACATTTCTAATTGTAGCTCCTTGACTTTGTAATTGATTTCCCATTTGTAACATCACTCTTCTGTAGACAAGTTCTTCTCCTTAATTTGTGTATTACTGTTCAAACCTCGAGGATAAGTAGATCTATAATTATTATTCCCTTGATTGTTTCAGTTTCCCAATGGGTTTATTTGGTTGTTCCTCCATTGCTAATTATTATCACCTGAATTGTTATTCTAGTTAAAGTTGGGATGGTTTTTCCAACCTGGGTTATAATAATTTGAATATGGGTTATTCTACTTGTTATTTATGACATTCAAAGTTTCTAATGATGCTTGAGAATCTACCATTTGGACTACTGAATTCTTATCAATCATCAAAATTGGTTGAGAAAAATTCATTCTAAATTGGTCTAACTTCCTTGAAATTGCATCAACTTGATTTGCTAACATAGTAATGGCATCAGATTCATGAATATTTGCTACTTTGTTAGGATTCACCTTCTCAAAAGTCCATTGAAAATTATTGTAGTCATTTCTTCAATTAAAGCATAGGCATCATGAAAGGGTTTTGACATCAATGAACCACCACCAACGACATCGATAATTGATCTAAGAGATCCAACTAATCCATTATAAAAAGTTTGAATTTTTAAATAATATGGTATAACATTGTTGGACACTTTCTTAGAATTTCTTTAAATCTTTCCCATGCTTCATAAATAGATTGCCCTTCAAACTGATTAAAAGATGTAATAACATTTCTAAGCTTCACAGTTTTTTATGGTGGAAAATATTTAGAAAGAAATTTTTGTATTAAATCACCCCAAGTTCTGATAGATCCAGGTGCTAACAAATTCAACGACATCTTAACTTTATCCATTAGTGAGAAAAGAAATAGCCTAAGTCTTATGGTATCATCTAATACACCATCATATTTAAATGTACCGCACAATTCTAAAAAATTGGCAAGATGTAAATTTGGATCTTTAGTTGGTGATCTCCCAAATTGATTATTTGATACCATTTGGATAATATCAGATTTAAGATCAAATGAATTAGCCACTACAATAGGTTTTTTAATACTACAATGAAGTTCATCTATAGTAAGGTTAACATAATCTCTAAAAAGTATAAACTCTTGATGAATTTCAGCATTTTGATCGAATTTCAACATTTTGATCATTTTGGTTTGTCATTTCTATAATTTTTTTATTTTTCAAGATTTTTAATTTTTTTAATTTTTTATTTTTTTTCTAACAGTTCTCTCTAATTCAGAATCGTAGGACACTAATCCTTTAGAACCTGTACTACTCACACACTAACATAAAATAAA
>NEWO01002548.1:10301-24715 GCA_003013225.1 Phalaenopsis aphrodite
AGAGGCTAGTTGTCTCCGTGCCGATTACAATCTCAGCAAAAAAAAGGGCGGACAGGCTCCGCATATATTTACTCGATTCTAGAAGTATACAATAAATGTACTAATATGAAATTAAGGTATGAGGCACAATAAAACAGCTCCTGATGCTCTCTACACGGTCCCTACTCCAAACTCTAGGACTCGAGCTCGTACCTTATTTTTAATATAGACTCTCCTAAGAGACTCTAAGAAGTACCTAGAGGAAATCTAAAAATATAAATTCAACCTACAAAATATAGGTCAGTACGTGCTATCTCATGCAACGTATAAAAAGCCTTATCTAGTGAGGAGGAGAGCTAAGCAACATTTGCAGAAAATGCATTAATTTAAATTGTTATTAAGCTCCTCCCTGTTAGATATGATATCCTGCAATGAAAACTCGACTTAATATGCTAATGCACAACTCTCAAACTCGGTAAAGCATACAAAAGACGCACAACATGTATAACAACTATCACAAACTAATGAATAATAATTTTATATGAAAATTCCTAACTATATTCTTGCCCTAGTTCTACAAAGGAACTATGAGTTATTTGCCAATGCATGCATCTTTGTGTGAGACATGCAAGTGCAAAGGCTAAGGGTTTTCTCGTAGTATTTTAACTGGTTACCAAGTTAGCCCTATCCTGAGCATATGAATGGGCTAACCCTCATCACGATAAGTGATGAACGTTAACCCAGACTTATGCTGGGAATGATCTTACGAGATCTGATAGTAATAATAGGATAATTCACATTGTTCAATTGGATAGACCAACAAACAATGCTCATTTTCCTATTATTGTCATAGGTCAATCTAAAGATAGATAAAGTCTGACTACTGACGTGCTGACTCATGGAACCTAGGCTTCTAGAAGAAAAGACTATTTTTTTTATCAAAGTAAACTATCCAGTGGATAAAAACCACAATATGCAAATCAAGTGCATGGGAAGCTAAGCTCCAAAAGCACGACACAATAAAATTGTTATGATATGAGCAAAGACATCACAATACAACAAATGCATCACACATGTGATGAATGCAAAAAATAGAAACTCATAATCGAATATGCCATGGGCCATACAACGCATGCATAATACAACCCCAAATCAGATGGGTGGCACCACGAGGTTGCATAGAAGATCCCGAGATGGCCACCTTCTATCATAGAAAGGAACAGAGTCCACAGTAGCAAATCACCTAATATTTAATAGATGCATAACATGCATACAACACAACATGTGTGAAATAACATGCAAAAAACAAGTCAAAATGACTTCAAACATGCTCACGTATAGAAATGAAAAATGCAAACATATGCAGTTGTTGGGTCAAAGGGATGGCATTGCAATGCCATGAAGACACAACTACAACATAAACCTTTGATACTTAGACCATCGTGTTGACGCTCTTAAACCCTATATGCGGACACCTACTCTTAGGTAGTGGCAGGGCTTGAACATTTTCCTACATGCCTCATAGGGTGGTCTGAAAAGGATAAAACAAAAGAAAACAAGCATACACCGTGCCATGCTAGAAGGCGACGTGCATAGCGTGAGCACTGCCGATCTGTCGGGCAAAGAGAAACTCTCACTAATATTGAAGGGTGTGGCAACAGTTTGAGAGGGCAAGTCCCAAGGTTAACGATTTATAGTTATAGAGAATCCGATCATTCAGAATCACCTAACTTGGCCTAAAGTCATGAACGAAAAGCCAAAGGGGGTCACTACCCATACGAAAGAGTGTGTCAATGACCGAGAGAGAGATTATTGTACTTTTCAACATACGATATTCTCAAACCAATAAAATTGGTTCTAACTGAATGAGTGTCTCGTATTTGCTCCACCACCTAAAGTCTTGGATTTACAATTTGAATCGCAATAGAAAAAGTAAGGTTAAAATCCTGCTAACTCCCGACACTATAATGCCAAAGGCCGACACTACAAATACATGAGAGGACCGCGGTATCGTATTTTCGTCAACAAAAAATAAAACACTGGAGCGAAAAATAGAGGCTTACGCGAGGCAATAAAACTGTTGTCTCGACTTTAGCATAAGTGAAATCAAAGTCCATTCAGGACAGCAATGCTGAGAGAAACTTCGCGGCTTGGTTCTGCGGACCTGGTGTTATGGTGCTGAAAAGCAGCATCTAAGCGTCAGTCAAAATCAAACTAGGTGGCCTTGCGTCATTACGGAAGCAATGACGATTGAGCATTGAATGATGGTTTTGAAATTTCGTCTCACACTCAAATGGGGAATTATGCCAATGTCCAAATAAAAGCATTATAGCACTGATCCCGGAAAATATAGTTGTGTAAAATTTATAAAGTTGACTCTGTTTTACAACGGTGCCAAAAATTTGATGCGATATTTTAGTAATAATAACGTTAAACACTTAAAGTTGAGATTCTACGCAAGTATACGTATCGTTATCAAGTAATATAAGACTTTCTTTTTAAGTCCCAGTTATCGATCCCATGGGAAAGGTTTAAATTTGAAATGATAAATTAACTAGGAAATTTACATAAATCAAACAAAATTATTGTCACTATTTTTGAATGATAAAGATACTATCAACGCTAAATTACTTACTACTAGCAGAATTTAAAAACATGGTTTAAAATTAATAACTACTAAACTATGTTTATATGATGAAATTTTCTAATATAATAAAACATATTTCTCACTGCAATGAGTTTTTGGTGAAATGAGATGAAATAAATGGTTTAGATATGTATTGTGTCAAATAGGAGTAATTTTAATTATCTACCCTGATTCAGTGTCATAGAAAATCATTAGTTAATTTTAGGTTTAGTCCTTAAATTCACGGCTAGGCTAGGAGGATATTGACTTCCACTCCAGCGCTCCTACTTCCATTCCTCTAAAGACTAACTCTTGCTTTAGTTTTTAAACACTAAGATCAAATTGAGAATTTTTAGTATGTCACCCTAGAAATCTCAAATTCTACACCCAACAAAGTAGATTTCTCTATTTATTTGCACTTAATTTCATGAACGAAATACATCTTCATGAACTTAAATGTGATTCTCACTCTGTTGTAGGACTCATACTCCATTTCCCGGATCGTATGTTTCACAACATATTTTAACAATTCAATTGACCAATCAAAAAGTAAATTAAGAGCGAAGTTGAAAAACCGTCACAATTTATTTTAAATTTTAACATTGACACATCCATATTATTTTCACCATACTCAGAGTAGGGAGAAAAATAAAGGAATCTACTTAGATTTCATGAGAAAGATACAACAAAACACAAATTTCATATATAAAAGAAAGTTCATACAACAATAATAAACAAACAACACTTATCTGAAACTCTTTCTCAAAACAAATTATTTGTATTCTCTCTTAGGAAATGCAGGAACAAGAAATCTCTCACTTCTCTTCCTCTCCAACACTTCTTAGAGAAGAATTCACACTTCAACTCACTACAAAAACTCAAAACAATAAAAACAGTAACTAATGGTATGGAATGACGTGGAATGTAGGTCTATGAAGAGGAAAATTTAAAATGAGTGAATGAAGTTGAAATGGTGCGAAGAAAGGGGGTTTTCTGATCAAATTTCAGCTCTAAATAGAGCCTAGGTTGGTTCTCCAATAGGTGCATCCAAAAACTCTTCAAAAAGCGTCCAAATTCGTCGAATCTTCTAGAAATAGGGCTTCCACCGATATTGGCGTCGTCGGCGCCAGAGGCCCGTAATTAAAGCCTAAGTCTCTGTCAAATGACATCGTCGACATCCAATCTGGCATCGTCGGCGCTGAACAAATTTTTAACTTCTTTATTTTTGCTCCAAATTTCATCATTTTTACTTCATTTTTGCTCTAAGTCCTCCTCAAAATGAACAACCTGCAATAAAACATAAAAAGTACCTTTCATTAAAGTACAATATCATAAAAAATAAGTAAATATGAGTCTAAAAATGCATATATTTTTTGTGTATCGAAACCCCCCAAACTTAAATGTTACTTCTCCTGAAGTAACTCGTTTACTATATAAAAATATGACTTATGGTAAAGATTAACTTCTAAATTTCTATATCTTAGTTCACTAGATAAAATAACATCACTTAAAAAAAAATCAAAATAACTCCAATTAATACTAAAGGTATAAGACTATCTAGTAGTCAAGTTTAAAATTTTTGATTCTCTATTCTTTTCAAGGAAATTGCAAATTATTCATATTAAAACCACTTAGAATATCCATATGAAAAAGAACTTCATGTAATTTTGCTAGTAAATATCCTAATACTGAAATATAAGTTTAGAAAATGTAGTCAAGTCTTCTTCTTTAAGTTGATTCAAATGAAATCAATTTTTAATTAAGCACATCCTCAAGCATCTCCTCACTTCTTTTTTCTTTTCTTTCCTTTTCTTTTTTTTTCTTTTCAGGATTATTTTTAATCATTCTTTTGTTTTTTTTCTTTTCATGTGAGGATTACTATTTCTGGATAGTCTTTAATGATTTTGAACTTATCATCTTCTTAAAGTTAAAAATTTTTCACATTTCTTCACTTTATAAATTTATATTAGCTTTAAAGATTTTTCATAAAGTTTTAATATTTTTTTCTTACATGAATCTCTAGGATTTTTAATACTTCAAAAATACAAATCCCTTTACTTAAAATAGAAAAACATACTCTTATTCTATCATACCAAATAATCTTAATATCTAAAATTAACCTTTATTATTTAAAAATTTTACTGAAGTTTACTATATATTTAAAACATATATATAGTGATCTAAATTTACCCTTTAATACCAAATGTCACGTAAAAAAAATTTAAAATAAAATATAACTAATTGAGGGCAAATAAAATTAAGTTTATTCTCTTTAAAAAAGAATTTTCTTCTCTCCAAACTTAAGTTTTTAAAAGATTTTAAATGAAGAACTGAAAAATTAAGGGTTAAACAAAATATTTAATACATAAAGAAAAAACATACCCGTTGAAGGTTCTGATTTGAAACTTAACTCTGAAATATTGTAGGTGTTAATATGAAAAACTACAAAACTTAACATTAAATAGCACATACTACATATAAAAATTTGCTGAGAAAGAGTTAATTATAAATACATCTAATATAGTACTAAAAACTAATAACTTTTAGCTATTTCACAAATCTAAAGTTCACAACATAACATACAACAAAAATAAAGTATCACAATCCTCAACCAAACAATTTCAACAATAAAGTACAATTAAACTTAAACTAAACAAAAATCTAACTAAAACATCACCAATTATCGTATTTTTCTTCTTCTTCTTCATCCTCATCCAAATTCTGCTGCTGTTTTGGAGTAAAAACAAGGTAAGTAGAAAACTGAACTGAGTGATCACTCTTCATGAATTTGACCATTGCATCATCATAAGCAGCATCGTATTCAAATTTTTGTCTTATCAAATCATTAAAGTGAGCATTTCTGCCCTCCATATTTTCCATTCTATGATCCATTCTCAAAATATCTCCCTGTTGGATCATCATTTGCTCCATAAGTTCTTGGATAGTAGGAGTACTATAAGTACCTGAAGTAGAAGGAATACCTCTGGTCCTACTTCCAGGTCTCCATCCAACATGAGATTCATAAGTCTTTATATTGGCAGACCTAATAGGTTTTAGAGGTTCAATCCTCTCTTCCTTTGGTCTATAATCAATTCCTGTCTGTTCATATAGTGTGAAAATCAAGGCAGGGTGTGCTAAACCTCCAGAAGTCTCTCCAAAAGTAATAGATCTAGTGTTCCCATAAATAATAGAGCCTACATCTAGCCTTTTCATCTGTTGGATATAGAAGTTCAAGATGACTCTATCCCTTGTAACCTCACTATGATGATTTGTTGAAATCATTCTTCCAAAAAATAAAATAGTGTCAGACCTTAGATATTACATTTAACATAGAAAGAGGAAAGTTTACCTTAACTCTATTTTTTACCTGCCAGGTTCATCTTCCATCAGTAAGAAAAGAAATAACCTCATCCAATGCGTCATTCATAGTAGAAAACAATTTATACTGGCAGCTATATACATCTTTCAACTGATAAAATTCATTAATCTTCATTGGAGTAAACTCTTCTATCTTTCCTCGAACAAATACAAAATCTTCAGAAGTTTCCTTGAAATTGGCGTAGAACTCCATCACTACACCAATAATCGCCTCGGCGGTAAACTAGTAGAAATTCTCGCACTGCCGAGCATTGATTACTTTCTCGACTTCTTTCGGATTTTTAAATCTTCGATATGGAATCACTTTTTTAGTTGAAAGTAGGCTATTAAAATAGATTTTAGCCTTGAAATTGACAAACTTTTGATCATCAATATTCACTTTTCTCTTTCCTTTCCTCAATCTAGGTGTTATGGTAAATCTAAAAAAATTTGATAAAATCCAAATAAATTTCCAAAAATTCTAAAAATCACAATGTGAAACATTTTAAATTTAAATCTACTAAGTAAGAGTTATTCACCAAGGGATTTTCTCAAAATCTTCCAAAAAAATCTCAAAACTTCGGATCTCGGTAATGTGAGATAAATCTTTGGTGAAAATAAAAAATTTTGAGTTCAAAATGTAGCTCTTACCTGATGAACTTTGTTTGTCTTAAAATTGTCTCAAATCCGAGCAATAACAAGCCCTAGGTGTAAAAATCGGAGGTTGAAGGTGACTGAAGGGGTAAAAATGGCGTTTCACTGTGCAAATCGTGAATTTTAAGGTATTTGAGTCGGTTCAAGTCGAAGGCGCTATCGACGCCAGTGGCCGAAAAACTCTTATTTTGATTTTTTCAATTTTCTCTCAATTTATTCCAAAGTTTATTCAATTTTTTTGAACATTAAATTTTCATCTAAAAATAATTCACAAACAAACATTTTCACAAAAAACATCAAACTAACTTTTATATAAGAAAATACACTTTTTACAAATACATTTTTCTAATCACACTTTAACATCTTCAAAACAAACTAAATTATAAATCAGTGTCGAAATCAAGCCACAACACTAGAACGCTGATACTAAACTATACACCTAATCAAAGCTCTAAAGCAAAGTAAAGTAAATCAAATCCATACAATTGTATTAAAACATCAGTATTTTAAAATAGTAGAGAGTCTTACTTTTTCAACTAATCTGCCTCTTCTTCAGTATTTTCTCCTCCTCTAATATCTCCCATAGACTGATAATGAACATATAAATTGTAGAAGGGTCGGTACGGAAACTGATCAGTCAAATTTTCTTTGATCCATCCATTTTTCTTGAACATCTGTACCAATCCTGCTTCAGTTGTTCCTGTATGATCAAAGTTTTCATTCATTCTCCAATTTAGGGATCAAAAAGATAGTTAAGATTTTCCATTGCATTCGTAATACTCTGAAGTTCTCCTTCTATTTTCTTCATTCTCCTCTCCAAAGATATCGAACTTTTAACTGTTAATGACATCAATGGTGTTGAAGCATGTGATGAATGATCGAAAATACAATCTAATGCTTCATTTTCTTTCCCTATATAATTTCCATTAATAGGAATCATGGGCTCTCAAGGTAGTAAAATTTTTTCTCAACTTTCATTGGAACTTGAGATTGACTACAAAGTAGGAAAATTGTAGATGGATACCCAAGTCTATATATTGGCTCATTCATGATAATACCCATAACAGATTTGAAAATAATTGACCCTATATCAATGAAATTTTTCATTTGAATGCAATAATTTAGAATGACACTTTCTTTTGTAACTTAACTAATCTTCATAATTGGTAGTAGTTTTGCAAATATAAAGAAATGACATTGTTTTGAAATTTGATTAATAAGTGATGCAGAGAAACTAACGTATCCCTCATCCCTGATTTCTCAATTATTGTGTTCATTCGTCAGAAAATTATATACTTATTGCATCATATCTTTTGTTAGGATAAACTTTGTATAATGACAAATTGAAACGTTTTCTATCATATACAAATCATTAATTCGAATCGAAGTAAATGATACAGCCTTATCTTGAATGAAGACAACTCCCTGGGTAATTCCATGTAAGTTAACATAGAACTCTTTTACTACGAGTACTATAACTGCAGCGGTAGTGTAGCATAGAACTTCTCAACGCTTTTGTACAATGATTTTCTCGATCTGTGAACTTGGATTACTCACTCCATGATTGACAAAGCCTCTCTCCTTGATAAGTCTCTTCTTCGTGATGACTTATCGTATAATCTCTATGCGTCAAAACTGATAAACTTTTTTCTATTGAAAACTCCATACCTTGGAGTATTTCTGGAATTGGAAGCAATGAAATTCGAAATTAGGAAGTTTTTGGACTTCCAAGTCAGTTTTTAGGATTTTAAAAACACCTCTCGGCGGTTATTGTGGAGCGAAATCCCGCCAAAGTACGCCAAAAACCGTTTAGCACGTGGAAAATGTTCGGGACGTCGTCGGCGCTCCCAACGGCGCTGTCGGCGCCATGGTCCTTTAGTCGGGCGCCAGAGGCCAAATTCGCTTATGAAAATTTTTTTGTTCAATTTGATTCCAAATTTTCCTCCAATACCAATATTTGTCTTAATTTATGATATATAAAATTATGTAGGACTTAAAAATACTATTATTTACTAATACATAAACACATTTATTAACAAAATATGAATATATAAATATATATATTCATATATGAATTGTTTCCCACAAAGCGCTTGGTTTAACGTCGTCAGCCCGACATACTATTAGTGTAGTTGAGTTGACTTAACATTAAAACTTCTTTAAATTGGGGCATGTGTCCTTCATAATAATGTTTCAATCGATGTTCATTAACTTCAAATATCTTTCTAGTTTTAAGATTATTAATAACAATAGTTTTATAATGATATATTATAATCACTTTAAATGGTCATAATCATCTGGATTTTGGTTTTCCTTGAAATAATCTCAATCTTGTATTATATAATAGAATTTCTTGTATAGGTTCAAATTTCTTTTGAATAATCTTCCGATCATGCCATATTTTCATTTTCTTCTTATAGATTTTTGCATTATCATATCTTTCATTTATGATTTTCTCAAGTTCATTGAGTTGCAATAATCTCTTCTCATAAACATCTTTTAGATTAAAATTAAATTTCTTAATAGCCCAAAATGCTTTATGCTCTAATTCTACTGGTAAGTAGGAGTCTCATAACCATCTGGATTTCGATTTTCCTTGAAATAATCTAAATATTGTATTATATAATAGAATTTCTTGTTTAGGTTCAAACTTCTTTTGAATAATCTTCCGATCATGTCATATTTTCATTTTCTTCTTATAGATTTTTGCATTATCATATCTTTCATTTATGATCTTCTCAAGTTCATTGAGTTGCAATAATTTTTTCTCACCAACATCTTTTAGATTAAAATTAAATTTCTTAATAGCCCAAAATGATTTATGCTCTAATTCTACTGGTAAGTAGGAGTCTTATAATCAGTTATGTATGCCCATAATGCAGTATCTAATCTAGCAGACCAATCCAATTTATAGGGATTTACAATTTTTTCTAAAATTCGTTTTATTTCACGATTTCATATTTCTGTTAGACAGCTAGTTTGAGGATGATAAACAATAGATAATCTATGCATAATATCATATTTTTTTATCAATTTCTCGATTTTCTTATTTCTAAAATGAGATCCTCAATCTATAATAATTACTTTCGGCATTTCATATATTATAAAAATATTTTTATTTAAAAATTTAGAAACACTCCGAGCATCACATTTAGGTACAACAACAGTTTCAATATATTTGGACATATAGTTAACGACAAGTAATATATATAAGTTTTCAAATGAAGACATAAATGATCCCATAAAATCTAATCTCCGCACATAAAAAATTTCAACTTCCAATATGTAATTTAAACGCATTTCGTTTCTTCTTCGTTTCTTCTAGAAATATTTCCTACCCGCTGACATCGATCACATGTTTTAATATATTCATTAACATCTCTAAAAAAAGTAGACCAATAAAATCCAACTTGCAAAATTTTACAAGTAGTTCTATTTGTTCTAAAATATCATTCAAATTCAGAATCATGATATCTTTCAATTATTTATTGAGTTACTTCATAAGACACACCTAATAATTAGATCTTTACATTGTTTATATAAATATGGGTCATCCCAAAAATATTATTTGAATCATATATGAATTTTTTTAATTATTGATTCTTAATATCTGGTGGTAGAGTATCACTTACAATATAATTTACAATATCGGCATATCACGATGTATCTATTTCATCAATATTATATAATTGTTAATCAGAGAAATTTTCTAAAATTTTATTTGCAAAATGAGTTAATATTTCTTTTTCTAATCTAGACAAATGATCAGCTATTTGATTTTTATTTCTCTTTCTATCAACTACTGAAAAATTGAACTCTTGCAGTAGAAGTATCCATCTAATTAATCTTGGTTTAACATCATTCTTTTTTATTAAATATTTAATAACAGAATGATCTGTATGCATTATATCTTTAGTTTTAATTAAGTAAGGTCTAAATTTACCAAAGACATAGACAATAACTAATAACTCATTTTCAGTAGTAGCGTAGGTAATTTGAGCATCATCCAAAGTTTTACTAGCATAATATATTACTTTAAAAACTTTATTGTGATTTTGTTCTAAAACAGCTCCAATAACATAATCACCAGCATCACATATTATTTCAAATGATTTTTCCCAATCAGATGATACTATTATAGGTGCAGTGATTAATTTTTCTTTCAATAATTTAAATGTTTTTTTGCATTCTTCATTAAAATCAAATATCGTATCTTTTTCTAAAAGTTGGCATAATGACTTAGTTATTTTTTTTAAAATTCTTTATATAACGCCTGTAGAAACCAGCATGTCCTAAAAAAATTTTTACCCCTCTGACTGTAGTTGGTGGTTGTAATTTTTCAATTACTTGAATTTTTGTAGAATCTACTTACATATCATTTTCAAAATTTTTATGTCCAAGTACAATTCCTCTTGCAACCATAAATTGATATTTTATCATTCAAAGTTTTACTAGCATAATTTATTACTTTAAAAACTTTATTATGGTTTTGTCCTAAAACAGTTCCAATAGTATAATCACTAGCATCGCATATTATTTCAAATGATTTTTCCCGATCAGATTTTACTATTATAGATGCAGTGATTAATTTTTTTTCAATAATTTAAATATTTTTATGCATTCCTCATTAAAATCAAAGTTCGTTTCTTTTTCTAAAAGTTGGCATAATGACTTAGTTATTTTTTAAAAATTCTTTATATAACGTCTGTAGAAACCAGCATGTCCTAGAAAACTTCTTACTTCTCTGATCGTAGTCGGTGGTGGTAATTTTTTAATAACTTGAATTTTTACAGAATCTACTTCCATATCATTTTCAGAAATTTTATGCCCAAGTACAATTCCTCTTGCAACCATAAATTGACATTTTATCATTCAGAGTTTTACTAGCATAATATATTACTTTAAAAAATTTAATGTTTCTGTCTTAAAACAGCTCCAATAGCATAATCAAATAATTTTTATCATTCAGGTGATACTATTATAGGTGCAATGACTAATTTTTCTTTCAATAATTTAAATGTTTTTTTGCATTTATCATTAAAATCAAATTTCGTATCTTTTTCTAAAAGTTAGCATAATCACTTAGTTATTTTTGAAAAATTCTTTATATAACGTCTGTAGAAATCAGCATGTCCTAGAAAACTTCTTACCTCTCTAACCATAGTCGGTAGTAGTAACTTTTCAATAACTTGAATTTTTGCAGGATCTACTTCCATGTTATTTTTCAGAAATTTTATGCCTAAGTACAATTTCTCTTGCAATCATAAATTGACATTTTTCCCAATTTAGTACTTGGTTAATTTTTTCATATAATTCTAGAATTTTTTCGAAGTTATTTAAGCATAATTCAAATGAAGTCCCGAACACAGAGAAATCATCCATAAATACTTTCATTCCATGCTCAACCAAACTACTAAATATTGACATCATACATCTTTGAAATGTTGCAGGTGTATTGCATAGTTCAAAAGACATTTTATGAAAATCAAATGTTCCATAAGGGCTTGTAAATGTTGTCTTATCTTGATCCTCAGGAGTAATTGAAATATGATGATAACCGATGTTTTCATTTAAAAAGCAGTAATATTTGTTTCCAGTCAATCTATCAACATCTGATCTAGAAAGAAAAGTGATCTTTCCTGGTGGCCAAGTTTAATTTTCTATAATCTATACAAATTTGTCAACCAGTAACCTGTCTTATTAGAATTAACTCATTTTTCATTTATTTTAACGGTCTCCTTTTTTTGGAACACAATTAATTGCGCTCACCCAAGCACTGTCCGAAAAAAAATATATAATTTCAGCATCTAACCATTTTAAAATTTCTTTTTTAACAACTTCTTTCGTTATTGAGTTTAATCTCCTCTGAGGATCAGTTTTAGGTTCATATTGTTCATCTAATAAAATTCTGTGCATACAAATTAAAAGATTAATTCTTTTAATATCTGCTAAAGTCAATCTAAAAGTCTTTTTATATTCTTTAACATTTCTATTAATTTTTGTTTTGAATTTCATTTAACTCAGAAGATACAAGAACAGACAATGTAGAATAATCTCCTAAAAAATAAATATTTTAAATGAGCAGGCAATACTTTCAGTTTAAGTTCAAGTGGTTTAATACTTGAAGGAACAAGATTTTTATTATCATTTTCCAACAAATTTAAAATTTTAAATTTATCTTGAATATAATATAAATTTTCTTCTTTTATTTTATCATCATTTTCACTAAATTCTTCTTGCTTTAATTTTTCTTCAAATTCTTTCTTAAATTGCTCACTATTTAGATAATCCGTAATTTTCATCATAAAACATTCATTTTCTTTTTCTATTGTAGGATATTTCATAGCTTTTGCAATATTAAATTTTATTTCATCATTAACTCTCCTTATTAATTCTTCTTTTTGCACATCTATCACAGTTCTCCTTGTTGCAAGAAATGGTCTCCCCAAAATAATAGGAATCTCTTTATTTTCCTCGATATCTAATACTATAAAGTCTGCAAGAGAAATAAATTTATTCACTTTTACTAATACATCTTCTATAACTCTTTTAAGATAAGTGATTGTTCAATCAGCTCACTGAAGAGTTACAGTAGTAGGAGAAATCTCTCATAAATCTAAACGTTTAAAAATTAATAGTGACATAAGATTGATATTTGCTCATAAATCACATAAGACTCTTCCATAAAATTTTTCACCAATTGCACAATGTATAATAAAACTATCAGGATCTTTTAACTTTTAAGGAAGTTTTTTCTGGATAATAGCGCTACACTCTTCATTAAGTGCAACAGTCTCATGATCTGCAAACTTTCTTTTATTGTTTAGTATATCTTTCATAAATTTCACATAACGACATTTGTTCCAAAGCCTCAATGAAAGAAATGTTTATCGTTAACTTTTTAAGGATTTCCAAAAATTTTGTAAATTGGTTGTCTTTATTTTTCTGTTTTAGTCGTTGAGGAAACAGAGGTAATGGTTTTTCTTGGGGAACTTGTGTTTGTTCATTTTCATTATGGTCACTTTCCATCTCTTCTTTCTCATCATCAACTTCAGTTTCTCTTTGGATTTTTGCTTCTAATTTATTTTCCACTTCATAATTGAATTGCTTTAATTTGTTCTTTATTTTGATCTTTGAGATTAACTTCTACAACACAAGATTTCCTGAAGGTATGTTACTAAGTGCTGTAGCAATATGTCCTAATTGATTTTCAATATTTCTAATCGCAGTCCCTTGATTTTGTATTTAATTTCTCATATTCAACATTACCTCTTCCATCGTTAATTTCTTTTCCTTAACTTGTGGTTTAGGGTTAGAGTTAAATCCAAGAGGATAATAAGGTCGATAATTAGGATTTCTTTGATTATTTATATTTCTTGAGGGGTTCATTGAATTGTTATAACTATTTCAACTAAAATTAGGTTAATTTTTCCATTCAAGATTGTAATAGTTAGAATAAGAATTGTTATTTTGATTATTAATAACATTCAAAGTTTCATGAGATGATTGAGTATCAATTATCTGTCCCAGTGAATTTTTGTCTAATGCTGGTGGTATTTGAGAATAATTCACTCCAATTTGATCAATCTTTTTCGATATAGCAACAATTTGAGATGTTAAAATAAACATTGCATCAGATTCATGAATACTAGCTACTCTCTTAGGATTTACCCGTTCAGAGGGCCATAAATTATTAGTAGTCATTTCTTCTATTAAAGAGTGTGTTTCATCAAATGGTTTTGACATTAAATATCTGCCTACAACAGCATCTATAATAGATCTAAGTGATCCTACTAAT
>NEWO01002549.1:0-10736 GCA_003013225.1 Phalaenopsis aphrodite
ACCTCAAATAATGTATTTATCCCAAAAGATAAACACAAGACTTGAAGGTGAGACTCGATCACATAAACTTAGAAATATATGACATCTGTTTGGTCTGCGAAAACCATTTTATTTATAAATCGACAAGTTCCCCTATTTAATACGAAAAATCAAATAGAGTACATATTAAGCTGGGTTCGAAAAAGCTTTCTATAAGAGCAACCCCTTAGAGTTAATTACATCTTAGATAACTGAAGTCACCTAAAAAAACACTCGATAAAAATCAGGGAATATTATCATCAAAGAGGTCAAAAGGATAGGACTTTTCAACAAGATCGGACAAAGAGGCGTGAAAGGGGAATGACTCAAATTTGAAACATTTATTGTAGAATCCAAAAGAGGAAGAACTAGTGGATGTCACAGACCCAGAGCAGAATCTCGGTGACTTCTCAAGCTACCCTATGGTTTGGCTTCAGTTTTGGAGAAAAATATTTAAATGTTTCATCATGTTAATTTTATTAATTAGGGCTTACACTCACGTGAAACAATCACACAAATAGTCTGAAAGATATGAGAATTTAGGTCGTGACTAACGACAACCTCGGAATAGTAAGGCGACTTAAAGCTTAAATTGTACAACAGAGTTATACAAAGACCTAAAGAAAAGTTGAGGATTTATGTTGTATAAGCAAACCACCTCAAAGTCCTATGACTTGATTGTTTAAATCTAAAGAATGACTTAGTTGATGTAGACATGTTCTGTTGTTGAAGATAGTCGTGTTGCCCACAATGCTAGCTTCAAGCTCCTCGTCGCGACAAGTTTAGGTTTTCTAATGTGTCAAGTTATGATGTGAAATTAGATGTCTCTAAGGGTCATGGTTATTAAAATATTATGGGGCATATTAAAATTGATTAGAGTGACATCGGTTAGGATTTTACTGTTCCCTCGTTCCGACACCATTATTTTCTTTCGAATTCACTTAGTCCAAATGAATTTACTAAACCCAACTTAATAAGTTCCATACTTTTATTTAAACCATAGGAAATCTCGTTAGCAACCGTAGGTTACCTCCTCCAAGGGATTCTCGATCATCCGATAAAGACGTTTTAATTTAGTTGTAATTTTTGTTTTGTGATATTTGTGATTACATTTTGAGTTGTCTTATATTTTAAATAATGTGACGATAAATTTTATCTTAATTGATTTTTAGTTTTGATTTTGGATTTACGGCTATCGTAGCAATTTTGGTTTCATAAATGGTAACATCGTTGTTTAACATGCAAGCTCGAAGCAAGAAGTACAAAAGGTAAATGCAATAATTTAAAAGCGTACGTGTCGATTCTTCTAGTTCCTCCACCTGAAAGGTTAGTACTTACAAGACATGTGTATAATTTTGCAGGGAATTTAAATTGCAAGAGTAGATGAAGGTTTATTGATAAAATTTAATTATCAAACCCTAAGTTATGACTATTGAAACTCAGAAGATCCTGGTTGATGGTTTTAGAACAAAAATATAGCAAGTTCAATTTGCCCTTCAGAAACTCCAATAGATTTCAAAATACTCGAGGCATGACCCTGGACCACTTTGAAGATCACTTGAAATATTCCGAGTTCATTTTGAACATATCATATTGTTCCATTAATCATCCGAGGTCGAAGTGTGACTACCCCGTTGCTCAATGAAACTTGACAATTTAACTATCCCAAGGATAGGATACCCAATTAATCAATTAATGTTTCATTTAAAAGTTATGTGAGTGGATGCCCCTAAGGCAAGTTGAAGCATTTAAGATTGTGGTGCTGCAATTAAGGTCAGGTTTGTAGTGTTTAAAGATGTTAATTTCCAATCATGTTATCTTTTAGATCTGATCAATTGAGAATAGAAATCGAGCTTATGTCACTACTAAGCCCCTAACAATCATGATAAGTGGAATGATAATTATTAAAATTATGATTTAAATTATATGTATTCTTATTAAATGATGACATCATCTTCAACTTTGAGCTTAAGAAAAGTAAACTATCTTTTTCTAGCCTATGTCACTACCGGCTAATAATAACCGAGTCTCTTGATCTTTATTTTCATCTTTGACCCTGACTGGCGAGCGCCACACAATCCGACATGTACATCTTTGACAATATTTTGTGCTTCTGTTTTGTTTAGACATCGCAGCCACATCTAATCGGATGATCTTCTATAGAAGACATCACCCACTAAAGCGTACGCCATAGCCCTTCTTGTAATGTGATGCACTGCTGACTTGTCTTCTAGCAGCTTTCCAGTCTGCGAATATTCTATTAATGGTTTGCCCCAATATTCGTTGATATCAGCAACCGCAATCATCGTTTCTTCTTTTTCGAGCTTGTGTAGATTTTCAAATTCAATTCGAGACAAAACATGTCTTCCTTGTACCGTAATGTCAATGAAACCCTCCGGGGGACACGCCAATTCTTTTGCAAGTTTTGCCAAAGCTTCAGCATGGGCATTATCTCCCCGAGGGATCCAGTAGAAAGTTACATTGGGAATATGTTCCGGCAGCTTCATCGCGTACTGAGGATATTCTGCTAACCTTAGTTTCAAACTCTTGTACTGTCCTGTGACTTGTTGGATGACGAGCTGAGTATTACCATTGATGGCAATATTTGTTATATCCATCGAGATTGTCAATTTCAACCCAGTAGTTAAGGTTTCATATTCTGCTTCGTTGTTGGTACATGGCTCTGTCAGGTGATAGGAGAATCTCAGCATGCCCTTATCTGATGTGATGAAGATCAAACCAATTCTCGCTTTGTCTGGTATAACTGCTCTTGATTCTGTCATTTCTGGCTGACGAAGCTCAATCAAAATACATCTCCCAACATTGTGCATTGGAGAAATCCATTTGTAATACATGTTCATCTGGTAGTTCATTGACCAAAGAAAAATATGTTAAGATTTTCATACCTATTTTACACTGTTTTTAATGATATTGCACTTTAAAGAAATGTATTTTTTATGTTTTGTTGCATGAAAGATGGATTAGAGACATTGGAGCAAAAAGATGCAAAAAGGAGCGAATTTAGAGCGAAAAAGACAAAAATGTGAAGATTTGAGCTAGGGCGCCGACGACGAGCCCAACGACGCCGACGGCGGACTTTTCCCGAGACTCCAGATTTAATTCACTTAGAAAGCCCGCCGACGGCGCCCTTGAGGTCGTCGACGGCGAGATCGACGGTTATGTCCAACAATGCATTGGATGAGAACGAATTTTGGAGGGGTGCTTAGGCAACTCTTAGGAAAACTCATCCACAACTTTAAAAGAAGATTTTGGCCGAAAATGAAAGAAGAGTTCGAGGAGTTGGATGGTTAGAACAGCGTCCTAGAGTTCCAGTAGTGTATAAAGAGTCTAATTTGTGAGAAATTCTTCGAGAGATTGTAAGAGTGGGGAGAAAGTGAGAGATTTCTTCCTCCTTGCCACTTCGAAGAGGAATTATGCGTGTTGTAAAAAAAGAAGAGATTCAGAGGAACTTTGAAGAGTTTGCTTGGGGAGAAATTAGATATAAGTGTTATTTACTTATTGTAGTTTGTATGACTTTGTTTTATATATGAATTCCGAGTTTTGTTGTGACTTCCCCATAATTTTGAGTAGTTTTCTCTTTCTCCTTGTCTTGAGATTTGTGAAATGATGGTTTGAATTGGTTGAGCCATGAAAATGTTAAAGAAATTGTGATGATCTTTTCACTTCGATCTTAGGGTCTGTTTGGCACAGCTTTTGATTATTTATAATCTGCCGATAAGCAGATTATTCTGATAATCTGATAATCTGCAGATTATCATAATAATCTGGCTTGCTCTTTGTGGCAGTTTATTCAGACTAGCTTATTGGTGGTTAAATGGCATTACTGCCCCTATCTGATAAAACTGTTTGGGACAACTTATTCAGAATAGCTTATTGATAGAAAAGAAACATATAGTGCAGAAACATACGATAATGACAGAGATATTCTAAAAAATATCATACAGTTCTCATATCCTAACGAGTACCAGTAGAACTAAAAAACAATAAATACAAGTACAACAACAAAGAGAAATATTAAAATATTTATCTTAAGACTCTGGCTACGTCGGTCTTCAACTGCACAGTCAGCCTGAGAAAACATCGGATTCACATGACTGCTGGCATGATTACTGGCAGTGTAATATGTGAGACTATCAGCCCACCGGAAGAAACCGCAACGAGCTGAAACACCTCTGGTACAACCTTAGAACTGCCTCTCAAAGCTATACTCCTTGCGTGACGATAGCAACGGAGACGGTAGTCCACAATAACACAAAATCCCTCTGTCCGTACCTGATATCCTGGAAGTCATGTTTGTTTAACTGCGAAAATAACAAAAGAATCAATGTCGGTTTAAGGTATTTTAAAAGTAACCAAAATTAAATACATATGAATATCAACCTATAACCTTATTATTTTTAAAACTTGGTAGATCAACAACCACAAATAGCATCTGTGATAGACTCCCTTAAAACAATCATATCAGCCAAAATTTCACATTCCTAATCTCCAAATTCATTAGTCTACATCATCCTCAGTTAACGAACTGCCACCCACAGTTCAAGAAGTTTGGTCAAAGACATTCAGTTCGTCATTGTCAGCCATACTAAAATCTGTATCTGATCGTGAGGAATGTCTTCGGATGAAGTTATGTAGTGTAATTGTTGCAACCACAATATGCACCTGCTTTTGGAAAGAATACGACGGCATATCACGTAGGATGACCCATTTCTTCTTCCAAACTCCAAATGTTCTTTCAATTACCCGCGTAAAGATGAGTTGCGTTTATTAAACATTTCTTTTCTACCACGGACGGTGTCACTCACTCTCTCAAAATCAGGAAGAAGATATCTTATGTCAGAATAGGGCTTTAGGTATCCCCTTTGCATAGGATACCCGGCATCAACCAGATAGTATTTTCCTAATACAAAAAACACTCTTAAGTAAAATGATTACATGCTCAAATTAACAAATTGCAAAGCAACACTAACCTGATGGGGGGGGTGAGGGAAACACTGCGACCGATGTATGCAACATTCTCGTGGTTGGGTAGTCGGGCATTAACGTGTGTACCGTCAATTGCACCAATACAATTATGTTTAATTGTTTGTTAGATAATAATTATATTATGAATTGTATAACAAGTTATAAAATAAAATCACTCGTAGTTACCTTGAAATATGGCATGTATCGAGAATCGTTGGCAATCTGTTCTAGAGTGGTAGCAAATGATGGATCCTCTGGTTTAATTATTTTAGCTGCTAAGCTAACAAGAGTCTGTATGCCTTTAAAAGAGTAACGATTTATTGTTTCAGAAGAATGTTGAAATCTTTCCATAGCACCTCTAATTAATTCATTTTGTGACATAATGTACAGTGTTATAGCCAACACCTCCCTACATATCGTTCTGGAAGAACCCTGGAGTCAGTGATTTAGGCATAACTCATGCAAAAGATCCAAAAAAATTGGTGCTGTCATTCTAAAAATATTTGTAAACCTTATTGGATGGTCAGAAAGCATTTCACCAACCCATCTGTCTCCAGCAAAGCTGGATGTCATGCGGGAAATGCGAGCAGTTTCACTCCGGTAATAATTCAACAACAATATCGCAATGGCTGTAGCAAATCTCATTCTCCTACGACGCGCAGTGGATCCATCCTAAATAATATAAGATGTAAACATAATTAGTGCATAATAAGATATTTCTGCAGCACTACCAAATATTAATTGTTCAAATTCAGAACATATAATACGCAACTTATAAATAAAGCATCAACCACTAACAGATAGATATGTAGATAGTACAAATATATCAAAAAAAGATAACATTATTAGAAGTTCCAAACATTTAAAAAAATCGACATAAGTAGAAGTTCATATTTCTGCAACAAATATACATACCATACAAAAAAAAATCACTAGACCAAAACCCGCAAAAATTCGAGACACAATTCAGGCTATAGCGCCATGAAAATTTTCATTCGCGTTGAATCCTCAAGTTTTTTCACACACTGTGCATGAAATCGTTTGTCGGTCACAACTTCAGGAATAGTGCCCAAAAGCCTAAGACAGTCTAATATGTTAGCTTCAGATATTGGTGGAGCTACAAAAACTTCAATTAAACGATCGAAAGAGGTGTTCACAGAATCTTCGTTCTCTTTATTTTTCTTAGCAATCCTTGGCCTCTTTAAAATTGCATTGGACTCCCCCATATCCCTCTGGTTAATGCTTTGGACTTCTTCATCGGGTGTCACTGGCTCAGGTGTGATTTCATCTGGTATCCCTATATAATCGCTTTCAGTTGGGTTGAATGAAAACTTTCCCGTTGCGACAACCCATTTAAATTTTATGTCCAGTTTCTCTTCAAATTTCGGCTCTATTCCACACTGTTTGTACTTCTTTGCTACCAATACCGCCTGTGGTATAGCATTTAGAGGGGATATTTAGAAAATTATAATTAGAGAAAATAATTTGCGAAGCTAACAATTCATGAATCATATATAAATTTATCTATAGTTTTTCAGCCCAACATTCAGCTGGAGCATCAATTATCCTTTTAATCGGATCACAACCTAGGTCGGTAGATCCACGTTTCAACTCCTTCCATATTTTCCATTCCTTCTTCAACTGTTCCCATTTGTTTTTAAATTTAAGCCGGTCATAATCCCGGCAAGTCAATTCTTTGAATCTCTCACCAATGTTTAGTCACCCTTCCTTATTAAAATACGTTGTTGGTCTGTTACTCAGTTATATTTCTTTAATACACAGATCACAAAAAATATTTGTAACATTTTTGTCCCACATTGCGGACTGACCCCCTTCAACCACTTTAGACATGATTCACCAACAGTGTCGTGTAACTATTCTAAATAAAAACATATTAAGAATAGTTTTATGCTAAAAATAAATCAACATCCATACATGTCGTGGAATCAACAAAAAGAACAAAAAAATTATGAACCAACATCCACATAATTAACCAAAAGCAATGTCGAGATTTGCTAAAAAAAAAAATTACACAAAGGATATATGTGGTTCGATCAAAGACCTACATCCACAGTAAGGCATGAAACATGTTTTATTTTCCAATTACGTTAGAGTATATTGCTATGGTTATCCATGAAGAACACAACTACAACTATCAAGCACATGTGTAATAAGCAACTTCTAATACATGTCATAGAATCCAACTTCTAATACATACCATATACAAATTTTTAACGCAATAACATAACACCATGCCTTCATCTGCAATGCATTTTTATCTCCAATTTATTAGAGGTTGCATACTATTGCTGGACCAAAATTAAATTCATTCAAAATAGTTTCGAGCCATACATACATCTCCAGCTGCCATATAAATGTAGTCACATTTTTTCTATTTGCTAAATGCATCAAAGCTTCAAACAATGATATCGAATAATTGTATCTACAGTGCTTCAAAGCCACATTTTTTCTATTTGCTAAATGCATCATATAGGCATAACATTGGCAAAATCCTACAGTTTGCTAAATGAAAAGGCCACATTTGCTAAATCCTACAATGCATCGCATAAGCATAACATAGGAATCGGGTAGCTGGAATAAAAGCCTGAAATCACAATAACAAGTTCATCTCGTTAGCTAAGAAAGATGCACATAGAAATTCTTTAAACGGCTAAAGGTTCAAAAAATGCAAATCAAGCTTAACTGTAATGAATAAGTAAAAAAATAAGATCATCGAAAAATTTCTTAACTCTTTTCTGCTGTGCATACTTTCTCTTCTTAAAACTTGCACATTTCCAAAAAAAATCTAAACCCGAAAAAAGAAGGCCAAAAGCCGCATCCATTTTAGCTAGTATACCAGAAAAATGCATCACACCAATGCATCCAATGAAGCTATTAAAACAGAAATTGAATCCCTTGTAACTAGTAGACCAGAAATTGCGTCCAAGCCAATACGAAGTGTTATTGCAAAATACATAAACCAGAAACTACATCCAATGCAGTTATTAAACCAGAAATTGCTGCAAAACCAAGAACCAAGAACTGCAGCAAACCAAACAAGTGTAAAAAGTACAGCTAATACATAAAACCTTAATTGCAAGTAATGGATCCAATTATGCTGCAAAACCATAAACCAAGAACTGTAGCAAACATTCGAGAATCCAATTTCGCCTTTACAGAACAATAGACTATTGAAAAGAAATTCCTAGAAATTATTACAAACTCAACTGTAAATTCTAATCAAGCTCCAAAAACATAATCCCAACGAGAGACATACAGATATTTATATGAAAATCATAAATTTGTAGTAGGAAAATGTCAACTTTTTCTCTATTTGTAAAAATCTGAGAATATCAGAGAGGGGAAGAAGGAAACAGTAATGCGAAGGGAGAAGCGAGAATGAGAGCAAGAAAAAAATTCTCTCTATTTGCAATCTGTTGAAATCTAATAAATACCATATATCTCTTCTCAGAGAAATGCAAAAAGTTCTATCATAGAAATACCATATATCTCTTTTCAGATAAAAACAAAAAATGTACAAGATACCTCATTCAAGGCGAGAAGGAGCAGATGTTAGATCAGGGAGGCCCTAGAGCGAGGATTTTCGTTACCTCGATGTTGATCTCGGCGAGAGAAGTTGCAGAAGGAGGAAGGAAGAACGGGTGGGCGAGAGTAGAAGGCGAGAGCAAGCGAGGGGCACAAAAGGAAAATATTACCTTAACGCGATACTCATATGCGGGACGCAGGGACCCCTCCGCTTCGCTCTCCCTTAAGGAATTCGGGATCGGCGTTAGGATGCGGTAGAGAAACGCTCGCTCAACGCAATATTCAAACACTGTGGTGGCGTTTGAAACGCCGCCGCAGGTGAATAAGCTGCCCCAAACGAGCCCTTAATTTACTTTCAATCTGGCTAATTGATTTGTTAAAAGTGTTGAGTTTTACAACTAAAGTGAAGATTACATCCAAGATTCAGGGAGGTCAAAGCCCTTAGAAGTTGGGTGCAAATAAATAGAAAAATAAAATTAGAATTGAGGATTTTAGAGAATTGGAGATTTTAGAGTGACAGACTAAAATCCTCAATTCGGTACTACGTTTGGGTGCTGAAGTGTAGATGTTAGCCCTCAGGTGAAGGGAACGTGGGAGCTCCGAAGTGAGAGCCGATATCCTCCCAGCTTAGCCACAGATTCAGTAAACAAGCGAGGATTAGTCAATGTTCTTTATGCCTGGACCAAAGGATAAAGAATAGGTATGCTCCTATTTGGCACATATAATTTGAACTGATTCACTTTATCCATTCACTAAAATTTCTTTACAAAGAGAATGATTTTTTCTTATATATTGAATATCACATTAAAACTTTATTAGTACAATTAGTTATTTAAGAGTTATTAAAATTATATATTTATTTCAATTATCTATTAGTGACAGATAAACAATTTGAATTTCATTGTTGAGATTGAGTATTGTTTTTCTAAAATCTTAGTTCGTAGTTTTAATATTACTCCCTATGGGATCGATATCTAGGACTCCATTAGAGCCCTATATTACTTGAGCGATACGTATACTTGCGTTGATAAGGGTGACTTCACTATTATTGAATGTTTTATATATACATCTTTATCGAATTTATAATTGTTATCAAGTTTTTGGTATCTTTGCTGAGAAATTAAATCTTTTATCAGCAGTATTAAATATTTGTATTTTTAAGCATATATAAAGTCGCTGTCAAGTTTTTAGCGTTGTTGTTGGGGAGTAAACAAAAATCATAATTAGAGTAACGGACAAATTAAGATTATTAGAAAATTTTTACATGAATTACAACTTATTTTCATATTTATTTAACTGTTTTACTGTGTACTGATTTCAAATTGTATGCGTAAATTTGGACCTGAAAAATCTTATACCCTACGATTAGGAATTAGAACGCGCTGTTAGAAAAATTAGAAGATTGAGAAGAGAGAATAATTTGAAGATAGTGATGAAGTTATTTTGAGCGAAATAGAAAATTAAGAATTAGATTATGTTCAGGAAAGATTTGAAATGTTTGATATTACAAAAAATGCTGATAGGAATCTAGTTCCGTCAATTACAAAACCACCTGAACTCGAGTTGAAAATATTACCGAGTCATTTGAAGTAAGTGTTTCTAGGAGACTCATCTATATTACATGTTATTATATCTTCAGAATTAAATGATTTGCAAGAGCAAAGACTGTTAGATACATTAAAAAGATATAAGAAAACTTTTGGTTGGACCTTAGCTGATATTAAGAGAATCAGTCATTCGATCTGTATGCATAGAATTATACTAGATGAACAATATAAACGAAGAGTTGATCCACAAAGAAGATTAAACCAAATGATGAAAGAAATAGTTAAGAAGGAAATTTTGAAATGGTTAGACACTGAAATTATATATCTTATTTCAGATAGTGCGTGGGTAAGTCTAATTCATTGTGTTTCTAAGAAAGGAGGAGTGACTGTTAAAATAAAAGAAGATAATAAATTAATACCTATCAGACAAGTTACTGGGTGACGTATTTGCATTGATTATAGAAAATTAAACACTGTCACTAGGAAAGATCACTTTCCTTTACCCTTTTTAGACCAAATAGTAGATAGACTTGCTGAGCACAAATATTTTTGTTTTTTAGATGGATATACCGGTTACTATCAAATTCCTATTGCTCCTGAGAATAAAAAAAAAGACAATATTTACTAGTCCTTTTGGAA
>NEWO01002551.1:0-10628 GCA_003013225.1 Phalaenopsis aphrodite
TGTTCACAATACAACATAAAATTTAAAACAAAGTATCACACTCTAAAAACAAACAGTCACAACAATAAAGTACAACCTAACATAAACTAAACAAAAATCTAACTAAAACATCACCAATCATCATCTTCTTCTTCTTCCACATCCAAATTTTGCTACTGATATGGGGTAAAAACAGAGTGAGTAAGAAACTGAACTGAGTGGTCACCCCTCATGTATCTGACCATCGCATCATCATAAGCAGCAACATATTCAAAATTATGTCTTGTCAAATCATAATTGTGTGCATTTCTAGCCTCCAAATTTTCCATTCTACTTTCCATTCTCAGGATATCTCCATGTTGGATCATCATCTGCTTCATAAGTTCTTGGAGAGTAGGGGTACTAGAAGTAGTGGTACTTAAAGTACAAGGAATATCCCTGGTCCTACTTCCAAATCTCCATCCAACATGAGATTCATAAGTCTTAATATTGGCAGGCACAATAGGTTTTATAGGTTCAATCCTCTCCTCATCCATTCTAAAATAAATTCTTATCGGTTCACATAGTGTGAATATCAGAGCAGGGTGTGCTAAACCACCAGTATTCTCTTCCAAAGCAATAGAACGAGTGTTTCTATAAACAATATAGCCTACATCTATCCTTCTCATCTGCTGGATACAGAAGTTCAAGATGGCTCTATCCTTTGTAACCTCACTATGATGATTTGTTGGTATCATTCTACCAGAAATAAAGTAGTTTCAGGCATTAGATACTATATTTAACATAGAAAGAGGAAAGTTTACCTTAACATCATTCTTCACCTTCTAACCTCCTCTTCCATCAGTAAGAAACGAAATAAATTCATATAAGGCCTCATTTGTAGCAGAAAATGATTTGTACTGGCAGCTATACACATTCTCTAACTGATAAAATTCATTAATTTTCATTGGAGTAAATTCCACCAATTTCCCACGAACAAACACATAGTCTTCAGAAGTTTCCTTAAACTTGGCATAGAACTCTATCACTACACCAATAATAGCCTCAGCAGTAAAATAACAAAAATTCTTCCACTGTCGAGCATTGATTAATCTTTCGACTTCTCCACCTAGATTTTTAAATCCTCGGCCCGGAATTACTTTTTTAGTTGTAAGTAAACTATTGAAAAAAATGTTAGACTTGTAGTTGACAAAATTTTGGTCATCAAAATCCACATTTCTCTTTCCCTTGCTCATTCTCGGTGCCATGGTAATCTATGAAAATTTGATAAAATCCAAATAAATTCCCAAAAATTTCAAAAATCACAATGTGGAACGTTTTGAACTTAAATCTAATAAGTAAGAGTTCTTCACCAATGGATTTTCTAAAAACCTTCAAAAAAATTTTAAAATTTTGGATCTCGGTAATGTAAGATAAATCTTTGGTGAAAATAAAAAATTTTGAGTTCAAAGTGTAGCTCTTACCTAAAGAAGATGAAATCTGAACTTTGTTTGCCTTAAAATCTCCTCAAATCTGAGCAACAGTAAGCCTAGGTGCAAAAATTGGAGGTTGAAGGTGAAAAAAGGTAAAAATAGTGGTTTTATTGTGCAAATAGTGAATTTTAAGGGGTTTGGGTGGTTTTCAGGTCGAGGGCGCTGTGGCGCCCATGCCGACGCCGTCGACGCCAGTGGCAAAAAATTCATTTTTTTTTATTTTCGCAATTTTATTTTTCTTTCAATTTACTCCAAAGTCTATTTAGTCTTTTTGAACACTACTTTTCATCTTAGAATAATTCAAAAACAAGCATTTTCACAAACAACACCAAACTAACTTTTATATATGAAAAAACACTTTTTACAAATTCATTTTTCTAATCACACTTTCACGTACAAAAAGCAAACTAAATTATAATCCAGCGTCGAAATCAAGCCACAACACTAGAACGCAGACACAAAAACTATACACATAATCAAAGTTAATAGAGTTCTAAAGCAAAGTAAAGTAAAGTAAATTAAATCCACACAATCACATTAAAAACATAATTACTTTAAAGTAGTAGAGAGTCCAACTTCTTCAATTATTCTGCTTCATCTTCAGTACTTTCTCCTCCTCTAATATCTCCCATAGACTGGCAATGGACTTACAAATTGTAGAAATGTCGGCACGGGAATTGATCATTCAAATTTTCATCGATCCATCCATTTTTCTTGAACATATGCATCAATCCTACTTCAATTGTTCTAGTATGATCAAAGTTCTCTTTCATCCTCCAGTCTAAGTGATTAAAATGGTAGTAGAGATTTCCTATTGCATTCATAATACTCTAAAGTTCTCTTTCTATTTTCTTCATTTTCTTCTCCAATGCTATTGAACTTCCAACTGTTTGTGGCATTAATGGTTTTGAAGCATGTAATGAATGATCCATGATAATATCCAATGCTTCATTTCCATTCTCAATATAATTATCATCAATAGGAATCATGGGCTCCCAAGGTAATAATACTTTCTTCAAACTTTCATATAGCACATGAGATTAAGTGTAAAGTAAGAAAATTATAGAAGGATGCCCCAGTCCATATATTGGCCCATTCATAATAATACCCATAATGGATTTGAAAGTAATCAATCCCACATCAATGGGCTTTTCTATTTGAATGCAATAATTTAAAATGAAACTTTCTCTTATAACGCTACTAATCTTCATGGTAGGGAGTAATTTTGCAGATATGTAGAAATGTCATTATTTTGATATTAGATTCATCAATGAAGCAAAAAAACTAATGTATCCCTCATCTCTGATTTCTCGATTATCATTTTCATCCGTCAGAAAGTTATATACATTTTGCATCATATCTCTCGTTGGGTTAAAATTCGTATAATGACAGATTAGAACACTTTCTATCATATACAAATCATTAATTCAAGCTGGAGTAAATGGTACAACCTTACCTCGAACGAAGATGACTCCTTGAGTAATTCCATGTAAGTTAGCATAGAATTTCTTTAGTACTGGTACAATAACTACGTGGTAATGTAGCACAGAACTTTCCAACGTCTCTATATAATGATTATCTCAATCTGTGAACTTAGATTACTAAATCCATGATAGACAAAGCCTCTCTCCTTGATAAGCCTCTTTTTCGTAATGACTTTGTCGTATAATCTCTACGCATCAAAATTGATAAACTTTCTTCTACTAAACACTCCATTCCTCGAGGTATTTCTGGAATTGAAAGCCATGAAATTCAAAATTTAGAAGTTTTTGGTTGTCCAAGATAGTTTTAAGGCCTTTAAAAACACCTCTAGGCGGTTATTTAGGAGTGCAATCCCACCAAAGTCCACCAGCGAAATTGCTCGGGACGCCGTCGGCGCTCCCGATGGCGCTGTCGGTGCCATGGTCCATGTAGACGGGCGTCGTTGGCGCTGATTCTGACGTTGTCGACGCCAGAGGCCAAAATCGTGTCTTTTATTTTTTTGTTCAATTCGATTCCAAAATTTTCCTCCAATATCAATATTTGTCTTAATTTATGATATATAAAATTGTTAATGATTCAAAAATATTATTAATTCCTAAAAACACTTATTAAATAAAATAGTAATATATAGATATATATAGATTTATATATGGGTTGCCTCCCACAAAGCGCTTAGTTTAACGTTGTCAGCCTGACAAACCAATGTTTAATCAGGTTGACTTAACATCAAAATTTCTTTAAATTGTGGCAAGTATCCTTCATAATAATATTTCAATCGATGTCCTTTAACTTTGAATATCTTTCCAGTTTTAGGATTTTTAATAACAGTAGTTTCATAATGATAGACTTTAATCACTTTAATTGTTTCTAACCATCTGAATTTCAGTTTTCCTGGAAACACTCTCAATCTTATATTATATAATAAAACTTCTTATCATTGTTCAAACTTATTTTTAATAATCTTCCGATCATGCCATATTTTCATTTTCTCTTTATAGATTTTTGCATTATCATATGCTTCATTTCTAATCTCCTCAAGTTCATTGAGTTGCAATGATCTTTTCTCACTAGCATCTTTTAGATTAAAATTAAATTCCTTAATATCCCAAAATGCTTTATGCTCCAATGCTATTGGTAAGTGGCATGTTTTTCCAAAAATAAGTTTATATCGGGACATTCTTATAGGAGCCTTATAAGTAGTTTTGTATGCCCATAATGTAACATATAATCTAGCAGACCAATCCAATTTATAGGGATTTACAGCTTTTTCTAAAATTTGTTTTATTTCACGATTTGATATGTCTACTAGACCGCTAGTCTGAGGATGATAAGCAGTAGAGAATCTATGCAAAATATCAGATTTTTTAATCAATTTCTCGATTCTCTTATTCCTAAAATGGGATCCTCCATCAGTAATAATTACTCTTGGCATTCCATATCTTGTAAAAATATTTTTATTTAAAAATTTAGAAACACTCCGAGCATCACATTTAGGTACAGTAATAGCTTCAATCCATTTAGACATATAATCAACAACAAGTAATATATATAAATTTCCAAATGAATGCATAAAAGGTCCCATAAAATCTAATCCCCACACATAAAAAATTTCAACTTCCAATGTGTAATTTAGAGGTATTTCATTTCTTTTAGAAATATTTCCTACTCGCTGATATTGATCGCATGTTTTAATGTATTCATTAACATATCTAAAAAGGATAGGCCAATAAAATCCAGCTTGCAAAATTTTATATGCAGTTCTATTTATTTCAAAAAATCCTTCAAATTCAGAATCATGACATCATTCAATTATTTGTTGAGTTTCTTCATATGGAACACACCTTCTAATAATTAAATCTTTATATTGTTTATATAAATATGGGTCATCCCAAAAATAGAATTTTGATTCATATATAAAATTCTTTAATTGTTGATTCTTAATGTCAGGTGGTAGAATATCATTTACACTATAATTTGCTATATCGACATAACACGATATATTCATTTCATCAATATTATAAAATTGTTCATCAAAAAAATTTTCTAAAATTTCATTTTCAAAATTAGTTAATATTTCTTTTTCTAGTCTAGACAAATGATAAGCTATTTGATTATCATTTCCCTTTATATCAACTACAATAAAATCGAACTCTTACAATAGAAGTATCCATCTAATTAATCTTGGTTTAACATTCTTCTTTTACATTAAGTATTTGATAACATAATGATCTGTATGCACTATACATTTGGTTCCAATCAAGTAAGGTCCAAATTTATCAAAGGCATAGACAATAGCTAATAATTCTCTTTCAGCAGTAGTGTAATAAATTTGAGCATCATTTAGAGTTTTACTAGCATAATATATTATTTTAAAAACTTTGTTGTGTCTTTGTCCTAAAACATCTCCAATAACATAATCACTAGCATCGCATATTTTTTCAAATGGTTTCTCTCAATCAAGTGGAACTATTATTGGTGCAGTGATTAATCTTTCTTTCAACAGTTCAAATGCTTTTATGCATTTCTCATAAAAATCAAATTTCATATCTTTTTCTAAAAGTTGGCATAATGACTTTGTTATTTTTGAAAAAAAATTTATGTAACGCCTATAGAAACCAACATGTTCTAGAAAGCTTCTTACTCCTCTAATATTAGTACGAGGTTGTAATTTTTCAATAACTTGAATTTTTGCAGGATCTACTTCCATGTCATTTTTAAAAATTTTATGCCCAAGTACAATTCCTCATGCAACCATAAATTGACATTTTTCCCAATTTAGTAATAGGTTGATTCTTTCACATACTTCCAGAACTTTTTCTAGATTATTTAAACATAATTAAAATGAAGTCCCGAATACAGAAAAATCATCCATAAACACTTCCATTCCATGTTCAAAAAAATTACTTAAAATTGACATCATACATCTTTGAAATATTGCAGATGCATTACATAGTCCAAAAGACATTCTACAAAAAGTAAATGTTTCATATGGGCTTGTAAATGTTCTCTTCTCTTGATCCTCTATAGCAATTAAAATTTGGTGATAACTGGTTATCCATCTAAAAAGCAATAATATTTATTTCCAGCCAATTTATCCAACATTTGGTCTAAAAAGGGTAAAGGAAAGTGATCTTTTCTGGTGGTCATGTTTAATTTTCTATAGTCAATACAAATTAGCCAACCATTAACTTATCTTATTGAAATTAATTCATTTTTTTCATTTTCTTCAAGGGACACTCCTCCTTTCTTTGGAACACAGTGAATTGGACTTACCCAAGCACTGTCTGAAATAGGATATATAATTCCAACACTAACTATTTTAAAATTTTTTTTAACAACTTCTTTCATTATTGGGTTTAATCTCCTCTGAGGATCAGCTTTAGGTTTCTATTTTTCATCTAATAGAATTTTGTGCATCTAAATTGAAGGACTAATTCCTTCAATATCTACTAAAGTCCATCCAAAAGTCTTTTTATATCTTTTCAACATCTCTATTAATTTTTGTTCTTGAATTTAAGTTAATTCAGAAGATACAATATTTGGCAATGTAGATGACTATCCTAAAAACACATATTTTAAATGGGTAGGTAATATTTTCAGTTCAAGTTCATGTGGTTTAATACTTGAAGGAATAAGATTTTTATTATTGTTTTCCAACAAGTCTAAAGGTTCAAATTTTCCCTAAATATAATTCAAATCTTCTTCTTTTATTTCATCCTTGTTCTCAAAAAATTCTCCTTGCTTTAATTTGTCTTCAAACTCATTCTTAAACTGTTAATTACTCAGATAATCAGTTACTTCCATCCTAAAACATTCATTATCTTTTTCTTTTGCAAGATATTTCATAGTTTTTGCAATATTAAATGTTACTTCTTGATCATTAACTCTCATTATTAATTCTCCTTTTTGCACATCTATCACAGCTCTTCTTGTTGCAAGAAATGGTCTCCCCAAAATAATAGGAATTTCTTTATATTCTTTTATATCCAATATTATAAATTCTACAGGAAGAATAAATTTATCCACTTTTACTAATACATCTTCTATAACTCCTTTTAGATAAGTTATTGATTGATCAGCTAACTGAAGAGTTACAGTAGTAAGGGAAATCTCTCCCAAATCTAAATGTTTATTGATAGAGACATAAGATTAATACTCGCTCCTAAATCACATAAAGCTTTTCCAAAAAAACTTTTCACCAATAACACGAGTTAAAGTAAAACTATCAGGATCTTTTAATTTTTCGGGAAGCTTTTTCTGAATAATAGCATTACACTCTTCACTGAGTGCAACAGTCTCATGATCTGTAAACTTCCTTTTTTTGTTTAGTATATCCTTCATAAATTTAACATAACTTGGCATTTGTTCCAAAGCTTCAATGAAAGAAATGTTTATCGTTAACTTTTTTAGGATTTCCAAAAATTTTGTAAATTGTTTGTCTTTATTCTTCTGCTTCAATCATTGAGGAAACAGAGGTAATGGTTTTTTTAAAGAAACTTGTATTTGTTCATTTTCATTATGGTCACTTTCAATCTCTTCCTTCTCCTCATCAACTTCAGTTTCTCTTTGGATTCTTGTTTCAACTTTTTTTCCACTTCGTAATTGAATAGCTTTAATTTGTTCCTTATTTTGATCTTTTGGATTAACTTCCACAGTACTCAAAAGATTTTATGAAGGTTTGTTATTAAGCACAGTAGCAATATGCTCTAATTGATTTTCAATATTTCTAATAGCAGCCCCTTGATTTTATATTTGATTTCCCATATTCAGCATTGCTTCTTCCATTGTCAACTTCTTTTCCTTAACTTGTGGGTTAGGGATAGAGTTAAATTTAGGAGGATAATAAGGTCGATAATTAGGATTTCCTTGGTTGTTGAAATTTCCTGAGAGGTTCACCGAATTGTCATAATTATTCGAACTAAAATTAGGGTGATTTTTTCCATCCAGGTTTGTAATAATTAGAACATGGATTGTTATTTCGATTATCTATAGCATTCAAAGTTTCATAAGATGATTGAGTATCAATTATCTGTCCAACAAATTTTCCTCTAATAATGGTGGTATTTGAGGATAGTTCACTCCAATTTAATCAATTTTTTTTGATATAACAACAATTTGATATGATAAAATAGACATTGCATCAGAGTCATGAATAGTAGCTACTCTCTTAGGATTTATCCTTTCAGAGGGCCATTGAAAATTGTTAGTAGTCATTTCTTCTATTAAAGAATATGCTTCATCAAAAGATTTTGATATAAGTGATCCTCCTGCAGTAGCATCTATAATAGATCTAAGTGATCCTACTAATCCATTGTAAGAAGTTTAAATTATTAACCAATCTGGTAAAGCATGGTATGGACATTTTCTAAAGAGATCCTTAAATTCTTCTCTAGGCTTTATATATCGACTCCCCTTCAAACTGGGAAAAAGATGTAACATCCTTTCTAAGCTTAGCAGTTTTCGAGGGTGGAAAATATTTAGCAAAAAATTTTTGACAGTTCTCCCCCAGTATTGATAGATCCAGGTGCTAATGAATTTAACCAATCTTTAGCTTTATCCCTTAATGTAAAAGGAAAAAGTCCAAGTCTAACAACATCATTAGACACTCCATCATATTTAAAAGTAGCACATATTTCAAGAAAACTAGCAAGATGTAAGTTAGGATCTTCAATAGGTGTTCCTCCAAACTGATTATTTTGTACTATTTGGATAATAGCAAGTTTAAGCTCAAATGAATTGGCAGCAAGATCAGGATATTGAATAGTTAAGTGAAGTTCATCCACTGTAGGATTAGCATAAGCTTTTAAAGGTCTTTATTGATTTTCATTTATTTGATTATCTAAGTTATTCGCCATTTCGTTCAAATTTTTAATTTCTTTTTGTTGTTTTCAAATTTTTCTAATAGTACGTTCTAATTCTGAATCGTTAGATACAAAAACCTTCTGATCCAATATTTTGCATAAACAAATATAATAAACAAAGAAATTTTTTTTTAAAATACTCTTACATATATATAGTTATATATTTTTTAAAATTTTTTATTTAATATTTTATCTCTAAATTTCCTAATTTACAAAATCTATTTAATTTAACGTTACCTTCCCCGACAACGGCGCCAAAAACTTGATACTGTAAAATATAGTTGTGTAAAATTTATAAAGTTGACTTCACTTTACAACAACGCCAAAAACTTGATGTGGCATTTTATGAATAATAACGTTAAGCACTTAATGTTGAGATTCTACACAAGTATATGTATCGTTATCAAGTAATATAAGACTTTCTATTTAAGTCACAAATATCGATCTCACGAGGAAGGTTTAAATTTGAAATGATAAATTAATTAGGAAATTTACAGAAATAAAATGAAAGTATTGTTACTAATTTTCAATGTTTGAGATACTATCAAAACCAAATTATTGAGTACTAACAAAATTTAAATGCAAAGTTTTAAACAGTGTCAGCACTATTTTTTGTTGGAGGAGTTACCTGTGAGAAGTTGTTGGTCACCAGAATCAAAGCTGTTGGTCACTAGAATCAAAATCCCGTCGCCCGATTCAGAAGGATGTTTTAATTTACATATATATTTAGTTTAGAAAAATATGAAATCAAACTGACCCCATATTTTTCATAGTTTAAATGAAAGAGTGATGCATCTCAAATCTTGTATCTATCCTGAAGGATAAACACAAGACTTGAGGATGAGGCTCAATCAAATAAACTAAGGAATATATGACATTCGTTTGGTCTGTGAAACATTTGTATTTGCCGACAAGTTTCCCTTTTTAATATAAAGAATTAAATAGGGTTTATATTAAGCTGGGTTTTTACATGCTTCCTACAAGGGCAAGCCTCTTTAGTTAATTACATCTTAAATGACCAAAGTCACCTAAGAAGACTCTCAATAAAAATCAGGAAATATTATCTTCAAGGAGTTTCAAAGGATAGGACTTTTCAATGAGATCGGACGTAGAGGTGTTAAAGGGGATTGATTCAAATTTGAAACATTTTGTTGTAGAGTCCAAAGAAGGAAGAACTAGGGGATGTCATGGATCCAGAGGAGAACCCCGGTGACCTCCCAAGCTATCATAATGTTTGGCTTCATTTCTAAGGAGAAACATTTAGGTGTTTCATCCTGCCAAATTTTTTAGTTAAGGCTTACATTTGTGTGAAACTATCACACAAATAGACTGGAAGATGTGAGGGTTTAGGTCGTGACGAATGACGACCTTGGAATCCTAAGACGAGTTAGGCTTATATTATATAACATGGTTGTACAAAGGCCTAAAGATAAGGTGAGGATTTGCGTTGCATAAGCAAGCAACCTCGAAGTCCTATGACGTTGTTGCTTATATCTAAGGAAGGAAGATTGGTTTAGCTAGGGAAGATGGGTTTTGTTGTTGAACATGGTCGTGCTGCCCACCATGTTAGCTCCAAGCTCCTTGCCACAACAAGTTTGAGTTTTCTAGTGTGTCAAGTTATGATGTCAAATCAGGTGACCCTATGGTTGTAGTTCTTTAAATTTTATGGGGGCATGTTAAAGTTGATTCGAGCGACACCGGTTAGGATTCTACGGTTCCTTCGTTCCGGCATCACTATTTTCTATTGGATTCACTTAGTTCAAATGAACTTACTAAACTCAACTTAATGAGTTCCATAATTTCATTTAGACCGTGGGAAGCCTCGTTAGCAACC
>NEWO01002551.1:19982-31256 GCA_003013225.1 Phalaenopsis aphrodite
GAAAAATACTAAAAGGAGTGAAAAAGGGTCAAATTTGGAACAAAAATGAAGAAAAATGCAAAATTAAATTGGGGCGCCTAAGCGCCCAGTCTGACGCCTAAGCTCCATAGGCTCCGTGCCTAAGTGTTAGGTACCCCGCACTTAAGCGCCAGAAGTAGCTACTTGATGATTTATTTAATTGGAGTAGATTTTGAAGAGATGTTTGAAGCAACCCTTGATAAAAACATGGAAAATAGCACATGGACATGAAAATTCATTTAATTGGCCTATGAAGAGTCAACTTCTAGAAGATTCATTGAATGAAGACACCTTTTTAAAGAGACACCAAGACACCTCTTGGATTTTTATAAGAAAAGACTTTGATCATCAAAGCCAACTATCAGGAGGCGAGGCATCCATCAAACTTTACAGCCCACCGCCGCTGCCGCCGACCACCTTCACTTTATTTTATTTTATTTTGAGTGTTATTTTGTATTGTGAGAAAAGGAAGATAATTCAAAGATTCAAAACATTTGGTGGAGAGAATTTGAGATAAGTGTTTATTTTTGTGTCTACAGTTAGTTTTGATTTAGATTTTTTGTTTGTGTACATGATTTCTACTTTTAAACTCATGTGTGGTTGTGTTTTCTTCATGAAGTCTGAATAGTTTTCTTTATCTTTTTCCTTAAAATGATAAGAGATTAAATATTTAAAGAAAGTCGTGTGAAGTATTAGGCTTCAATGCTGGAAGAAGTTGTGATGATTTGAAAACTTGCACTTCATTTACTTCTTGATTTTGGCCAATTAATATGTTAATACATGTTGTGAGAACATGTAAGATCCGAGATGGTATTATTTTAGTCAACAAATGGTTTAAATCACATATTATTTCATGAATGAGAATGTAGTTCATGGGGTTGAGTGCAAATAAATAGGGAAATATATTTTAAAGGGTGTATAATTAGAGGACTTAAGAGTGACAGACTAAAGTCCCTAATTTGATTTATAGTTTTAGGTTTTGATACGTGACGTTAGCCCCCTAGTGGAGGGAGAAGAGGGAACTCTAGAGTGAGAGTTATTATCTTCCCTGCCTAGCCGGTCTTCAAGACTATTAAAACTATAGATTAGCCAATGTTCTTTATAGCATGTCTAGTAAGGGTAAAGAGTATTAATGCTTCTTTTTGGCATAACACATTTAACATGCTTCCACAACAGAGTTTCTATATTTATTACTGATTCTTGATAAGGAAAAAGATATTTTATTTAAATTGCCTTCATCTTGCAAGTATTTTAGTTAAGTTAATTAGTTGCTTACTTTATTTTCAAATATAAAAAATTTACAAAAAGAATCGAACTTTGATTCCTCTTTTAGCATCTTAATTTTAAGTAATAATATATTGCTAGGTAAAATTTTTTTATTTAAAATTTGTCCTCTCTATGGGATCGATATTTTGGGACTTAATAAAAAAGTTCTATCTTACTTGATAATGATACGTATACTTGCGTAGTATCCCATATTGAAATATTATAATTACATTCCTATTTGCTTCATAGTGAAAGATTTACCTAGCTTTTGCTTTGGATCAAGTTTTTGACTTTATTGCAAATTAAGAATATCTATTAAGGAAATTAATCACATACATCACATTTTACATCTATCCATATAGAAAATCGGGATCAGTGCACTTATAGTTCATCATGCTCAGAGTATAGCAGGTAGTTCTACAACTGGAGGTTTGGGATATCCTGCCCTGATTTTCACTCTATGTGAACAATCAGAAGTAGAGTCCCATAGAAACAAAGAAAGATTCAGCCACAAAATCCAATTTATAGGAATATGATTCAGAGAGTGGAATCATTTGTTGAAACTAGAGGTGGAAGAAGGAATAAGCCCTCTATATCTGCTGCAGGGGCGTCTACTCTCGATCTGCATCATTTGAAGGTATTATGAACCAACTCATGACTCAACAAATGGACATAGTTAATATTCAAACTCCAATGGGAGAGATAAGAGCAAGGAATGCTTATAATGATGAATATCAGCAAAAGAGAGTTCAACACCATATTGACTTTGAAAATGTGATAGTAAGACATCTTAGGGGTGAGCCTAATGTAGACTTTCATGCTTGCTCTAGTTTCACTCCCTATGCTCTTGTTCATGAAGAAGAAGAAGAAGAAGAAGAAGAAAAAGAAAAAGAATATGATGATGAGGAAGGAGATGAAGATTAATGTTTTTGAGTCTAGTTTAATTGGTTTTGATGTTTGTTTGTTGTTTGTATTTGTAGTGTAATGTATTTTCAGTTGAGAACTGTCATAGTAAAAACTTTTATGTTGTGTTGTGAACTCAATCTATAATAGTAACTGTAGACTTTCAATTTTTCTGCATGTTTAGTATTTTTAGTTTTTTTAATTTTTATTTTTGATTCTAAGAAAATTCTTTAGAATATATTATGTTTTATTTAATGCTTTAAAGCTTGTATGTAGTTTTACAGTTAATACCTGCAGTATACCAGAGCCCAGTTTCATAATAAAAAATCCTCCACAGGTCAGTTTTTATTTTCATGCATTTACTGTTTTCTTTCACCAACTAAATTTATACTAATAATTTAAAATCAGTTAAAAACTTAAGTTTGGGGAGAAAAATTATTTTAAAAAGAAGTAAACTAAATTTTATTTATCCTCAATTAACTTTATTTTTAAAATTAATTTAACATTGTCTGGGATATTAAGATTTAACCTTAAATGACTATACTTCTATTTATAAATATTGTGGTAAATTTAAGTAAATTTTTTTTAATAATGAAGGTCAATTCTAAAGTTAAAGATATTTGGTATGATATGATAAGACTATGTTTCTTTATTTAAAGTAAAAAATTGTATTTTTGAAGTGTTATGAATTTTAGAGTTTCATGAAGAAGAAAAGAATGAGACTTTATGAAAAATCATAAACTAATATGAATTTATGAAGTGAAGAAAGATATGGAGTTTTCTTTAAGAAGAGAATAGTAAAGTTCAAAATTATTACAGGTTATCCAGATATAGTAATCCTCACTTGGAAAAGAAAAAGAAAAGAAAGGATTTAGAAGATCTTAAAAAAAGAAGAGAAAGAAAAAGAAAAAAAGAAAAAAAAAAGTGAGGAAAAGCTTGAGGAGATGCCTAATAAAAAATTTTCTTCACTTGAATCAACTTAAGGAAAGAGCTTTATTACATATTCTAAACTTATATTGGAGTATTAGTAGCATTCCTAGTAAATTCTTCATGAAGTTCTTTTTCATATGAATGTTCTAAATGTCCTTAATATGACAAATTACAATTCTTCTTGAAATGAATAGAGATTCAGAAATCTTAAATTTGATTACTAAGTATTTCTAGACTTAGAATTTAAATCTAAGTTATTAAAGATTTTTCTTAAATTTTGTTATTTTATTTATTAAACTAAAGTATAGAAGTTATAAGTAAATCTCTATTCTAAGTCATATGTTTTTATGTAATAAAAGTGTCACTTGAGGACAAGTAACATTTAAGTTTTGGGATTTTGATACATCAAAATAATATATTGTTTTAAGTACATATTTTATGCTTATTTTTGGTGATATTGCACATTAAATAAGGGTATTTTTATGTTTTTTTAGATATATCATTTTTAGGCATTTGGAACAAAAGTGGCAAAAATGTTGAAATTTGGAGCCAAAATAATGAATTTTGGGATTGTGGCGCATGATGCGCCGTTTGACAGAGAACTGGTGCATGATGTGCCAGAGACAACTTTTTGCAAATTAAGGCAGTTCGAGACCAATTTTGCATGAATTTTTAAAGGGCACTTGCTCTACACACATATTAGAGTAATTCAATGCATCTAGACACTTTGAAAGATTCTTTTATGAAGGGATATGTCTCTTGGATCAAATAACATATCTTTTGAATTCAAAAGAGTTGACTTTTGGAGGGAGTTTTGAATTCTTTTCAAGAGGAGGCAACCCAAAATAAAAGAAGAAGACTTCTTGAGAGAGTTGTTGGGGGGGACGAGAAAGGGAGAGAGAGAAATCTGGCGTGAGAAGTGTGAGAGAGAAAATGAGATTTTCTTCTAGGTTTGTAAGATGAGAGGGAAGCTGAGAGATTTCTTCTTCATTACACTTCTAAGAGAGAATTGGGAGTGATTGTAAAGAGAGAAAGGCTTGGGGAGAACTTCTAGGGATTTGCTTGGGAAAAATTGTGAGATAAATTGTATTTTTATTTCTTTTGTTTTGTAAACTTGTTTTTATATATGAAATCTGTGTTTTGTCGCATCCTTCTCATAAATTATGAGCAGTCTTCTTTATCCTTCTCCCTACTTTGAGATATGGTTTTGTGAAGAATTGATTTTATTTTCTATGGTTTTAAATGTTAATAATTTGGGATGAATTGAACTTTAATCTTCATTTACTTTTTGATCTGGTCAATTGAAATGTTAAAACTTATTGAAAGACAATGTTTTGAAAAGGGATATGATATCTACAACATAGGGAGAATCACATTTGATTTCAAGGAAGAGTATTTCATCCATGGGATTAGGTGCAAATAAATAGAGAAATATACTTTGTTGGATGCACAATTGAAGATTTGAAGGTGACAGATTAAAATCGCCAATTTGGTCCAGTTGATTGAAAACTAATGCAAAATTGTTAGCCCTCATGTGAGGGAGTAGTGGGAGCTCTGGAGTGGCAGTCGGTATCCTCCCAGCCTAACCATAGAATTAGGGACCAAACTTTGGATAAATCAATGTTCTTTATAACACTCGGAAGATGGTAAAGTATATTGCTCCTATTTGACACAAAACGGTATTTATATATATATTTTTTTCAAATGATTTCAATTTCTTCAAAATTCATATACTCATTATAAAGGGGAATGATGCTTTCTTAAATTTGAAATTTCCGTCAAAACAAAAGCTTTATTTAGTTTTCATAATTTTATCTTTGAAAGTTTAGTATTTTGTTTTGTTTAACTTCTATAATCTTATCTGCATTTTAATTAGCATTAAAATTAGTAGTTAATATTCAAATTTTACTTTACTTTTGTTTTTTTATTTTTTAAATTATAAAATAATTTCAAAAACTTACTTAAAAGATTTTTTACTTCCCTATGGGATCAATATCTAGGACTTCATTAGAGCCCTTTATTATTTGAGTGATATGTATACTTGCATTGAGTTTAAACGAGGATTTGGCATTTTTAAAAGAGTTTTAAAAGATAAATTATTTTTATAAAAGGTATGTTTGTTGGGATTATATTACATATTTATTATATATCTGTCGTGTGTAATTTTGTAATATTGAAAAATATTTACAAAATTTACTCACTAAATCTACCTGCTAAATATAAATTGGGTCAAGTTTCTTGTCATATTTTGGAAGCTAAATTACTATGTAATTTTGGGATGGGTCAAGTTTTTGGCACTGTACTGGGGATTTAAATTGACATAAAACACGCAGAAAAATAACACAAATTAGGGGCGCATCAAGTTTTTGGCGCCATTGTCAGTGAAGCTACTGTAAGAGTTTTAGGAGGATTTTAGTTAAACCTGTAAGACTTAGATTTGGAAATTATAGTATTATTATATAGTGTGTTTAGTTACTTTGTGTTTATTTTAATGAAAATCCAAAATACCAAAAATATTTTTAATATCTATCCTATTAGTTAAGTCTTTAGGTTTGTATGCGTAGTTTAGGAGCTGCAGACCATGAATTTTACTAGTCCGACTTGGAGATAACTTTTGGGAGAATGATGAATCAGAAAAGACTCCATGAATTTAATGTAGGAAAGACGAATCAACGATGAAAATAATATTCAAATTTGGGTTATAATGATAGTAGCTTTGAAAGAGTAAACCCCAAAAGAGTGGCAAAATTTTTAAGAAGATATGCTTACTATTTTAATTTCTCGGGTTGCAGATATTGAAAGGAAGTAAGATTAATACATAGAAAGTTATCCCTAAGGACACCCAGTTATTAAGGAAAATTTCTTTAGACAATTGATTGAGCCTAACTTTTTTGAAACTAGTGATGAGATATATGGTCCTTATTCCACTTATTATAACCCAGGTTGGGAAAATCAGTTGAATTTTAACTGAAATAATAATTTAAGAAGAGAAGACCAATTTTTGGAAGATAATCAATTTAATCGGACATGTAATTAGAATAATCTGAGCAATTATAACCATGAACTTTCTTTTCCTTATAGATTTAACTTCAACCCAAATGGTGAGGAAAATGAATTACTTTTAGAAGAGGTTGTGATTCAAATGGCGAGCACTTGTAAAATCAAAAGGTCACAATAAGAAATATAGAAAATCAACTAGGGTTGATTATAAATGCAATTAACAACTACCCCCAGAGATTTTACCTAGTGAACCTGAGATAAATCCTAAGGAGATGAATGATGAGCAATATAAAATTATCGAACTAATATTTAGCAGGGAATTCAAGAATATGTTTCAAAAGAACTTTGAGTTGAGAGACGAGGATAAAGAGATTGAAAGACCAATGGAAAATATTACTAAGGAAATAAAAAAAAACATATTTCCTCATCTAAGATAAATATAGAAAGACAAACTCTACCATTTACTCAGTACCAAGGGAAAGAATTGAAAGACAACCTTGAACAAAAGAGTAACCTAGAAGAATTTGATCCAGAATTTGAATTATTTAGAGGTAATCCGATCCAAAATTTGGAAGATCTTGAAGTAACATATAAATATCCATTTCTTATAAATTTCAAGGATGATATTAATATGAAAATTAAGAAAATCACTAGAAAAATATTGGATCTAGAAAGAAACATGAGGAATAATTATATGAATCAATCTGAAAAGAAAAAGCTAAAAGAAAAATTAAAATTTGAGGATTTTGAAGGAATCCCTGGATTTGGAAAAAATTAGGCGATTGATCAAGGATTACTTAGATGGAATTTTGATCAAAGTGGAATCATTTGTCTAGTTAGCAATGCTAAACCAAGTGTTTTATGGGAGGAAACCCATAGTTATTAGTGTGGTTTGATTTAGTGTGCTTGAGAGTTATCATTATTGGCGTTGTATTGTGTTTGCTTTAGTGTAAATTGATCAGTTTAATTGATGATTGGTGGATGTTTGGATTATTAGTGGTTTGATTTGATCTTTGTGTATCATGAGGGAGGTGATTTCTTAACTTCTTATTATGGCTAGACTTATATATTCTTTTGTAGTAGTTGGATTGATGATTCCACTACGACTCGGGTCTCACTCAGACTTGAGTTTTACAAGAGACATTATGAATTTTAACTGTGACAATTCCATCTCATTTTTGTTACTTCCTTTCTTTGACATTGTTCTCATTTGGTAGGAATCATGAAACTATTCAATGAGTAACTTGTAGATGAATTTACACTATCATTATAACTGTTAGAGGTGCTTAATTAAAGGGAAATGGTTATGGCTGAGGTTGGTACACGTGAATCAAAATATCAAGGATAATCTTATATTTGGAATTATACTCTATAAAATCATTTAAAAAATACCCAATATATTTGTTTAGTGATTCCGTTGGAAATTGGAAGTAAGTTAGTGAGATGCAAAGAGTTAAAGTAAGAATTGATCTCATTTACCATGTGCATTTGTTTTTGTATTACAACTTTATATAGAACTTGAAGAAAAATTTTATATTCTTATGTTGATACTTGTTATGCTAGTTAAATTTTTATTTAGTCAATTTCATTCTTGCATATTTAGTTTAGATTTACTTTCTACTACATGATTTCTATCCTGATTAATAATTGTAGATGTTTCTGATAGGCATGTGTGACAGATAGAATTTCTAAAGTGTTTTTCTTCCTGCTTATATTTTTTGTACTAAATACTATACATTGTGAAAATCAAGTTTCAGGTATGAAGAAAAATAAAATTTTAAAGTGAGAATACTTCCTTTTAGTTTAATACTATTACAAGCATGTCTTAGGATGGATTTACTTTCTTCTGCAATCATTCTATCATGATTATACATGTATATGAAATTGATAGGATGTTATAGTAGTTGGTAGATTTAGATTTTACTTTTTCTTCCTGCTATCTTTTATAGATTTGATTGCAAAATATTTAAAAATTTAAGTTTGAGGGAGGAAGAAAAATAAATTTCAAATTTAAACTTTATTTATCCTCAAAGAAACTACAAATTAATTCTATTTTGATTTTAGTTATGTAGAGTTATTTTAAGATTATTAAAATTTTAAGTATAGAAATGCAATAGGAAAACTTAGTAAGGACTTTAGTAAAAAGGATGAAACTAAAGTTAAGATGTTTAGTGGAGAATAGTAGGAAAATGATTTTACTATTTATAGTAGAAAAAAAAGAATTTTTGAAAAATTAAGAATTTTTAGAATAATACTTTTTATTAAATTTAGACTCCATTAAAAATTCTTTTTTCTAATACTACATTTGAAGAGGAAAGAAAATAAGTTTTTAATCATAGAAAATGGATAGTGAAATTTAAAATCATTAAAGGTCTATCCAGATATAGTAATCCTCACTTAAAAAAAGAAAAAGAAAAGAAAAAGAAAAAGAAAAAGAAAAATAAAAAGAAAAAGAAGAAAAAAAAGAAAGAAGTAAAAAGAGAGGTATGAAAAAGGGAGGAGAAACTTGAGGATTATGACCTAGATAAAAATTGATTTCACTTGAATCTTTCTGAGGAAGAAAACTTAAGATCAATCCTAAGCTTAATTTTAGAAAGTATTATTAAAATTATTTTTTTCTAGATGTAATAAATGCTAAAATTAATATTTTTATAAGAATCCAAAGTTTGGAAAAATTTCAATTATTTCTGAATTAAATAAAAAATCAGGATTTCTATAATTTAATACAAAATATTCTAATACCTTAGATATCATCTAATTTATTGTAAATTCTTCTAAGTTGGACTATAACAATTCTAGAAAAAAATTGTAGTACATATTAAAGAAACTCACTAACATAAATCAACATATTTTAAAAGTTATAGTGTTACTTGAGGACAAGTAATGTTTATGTTTGGGGATATTGATGCACCTAAAAATTACCTATTTTAGAGAATATTTCATCCTTATTTTATGCATTTTCTTAATGATATTACACTTTAAAGGAATGTGTTTTGTATATTTTTGTCTTCAGGTACAAGAAATGGATTTTTGGTGAAAATGAAGCAAAAATAGTACAATTTGGTATAAAAATAAACAAGAAAAAAATTCAAACTTGACACATTTCAATATGTCTTTCTATGATTAATTTCCTTTACATTTCTCACATATTTTTGAATGAAATTACACTTTAAAGAAAGTTTTTTTTTCATGCTTATCTTGTAGATATATCTGTTAGGAGGGAAACACAACTAAAATGGGGTGAAATGGAACTGAAACAGAGCCATATGGAGCGAAACGATGAAGCTATTGTAGAGTGGTGACAGAATCTAGAAAACAAGCGCCAGAAGTGCCAAAATCCAGAGAACATGCGTCAGAAACTGGCGCTAGAGACAGTTACAGACGGATTTTAGGCTGTTTTTAACTATTTTGAGATGTTTTAGAAGGCTTTAAGTGAATCAAACAACCCATGGAGTGGTTCAATGAATCTAGACACTTGGGAAAGACTCTTGAATGAAGAGATATGTCTCTTGGATTAAGAGATTTGTCTCTGGGAATGAAAAGATGTGTCTTTTAGGAAAAATAAGGAATTTTGTCTCTTTAAAATATGAGGGGCTGACGCCGCTCATGGCATGTGTGTGTGGGTATTTATGTTAGGAAAAATGAGAGGAATACTTAGAGATCTTAGAATAGGAATAGAAATGTAGATTTTTCTGGAGAGATTGGAGAGGGGATTTTGAGAGAATCAGTAAGGAGTTGTACTAGCAGTGCATGGATCAATGAGAGACTTTATGGGAGAGATCTTCATCTATTTTTCAAAGGGAAAAATCTAAGTATTGCGTTCTTGATTATATTATAATTTTTTAAACACTTATCTAGTGGATTTCGTTTGATTTAATGAAGTTTTCCATTGTGTTTTCTTCGTGCTTTGTGAGTAGTTTTTCTTACTCTTTCTTCTTGTTTGGAAATAGTGGCATGAGAAGTTTATGTCGTTGTTTTCATTTTACTTTTCTTTTGCAATGAATAAGATTTATGTGTAGGGTTTTGAGATGCATGTTAGTATGCAATTTAATTATAAATGTAATGGTTTATACTTGAACTTCATTGACATTGTAATTTAAGCCTATTGTAATGTTAAAAATTGTTGAGAAACATAAGATCCGAAAGGGCTATGATTTCTACAACAAAGTAAAAATCACATTAAATTTCATGGATGAGAATGTAGTCTATGGGTTTGAGTGAAAATAAATAGATAATAATACTTTTATGGGCGTAAAAGTGGAGATTTTAGAGTGACAGACTAAAATCCCTAATTTGGTCCAGTTGCTTGAAAACTAATGTGAGATTATTATCCCTCAGGGGAGGGAGAAGTGGGAGCTCTGGAGAGTGAGCCAGTATTTTCTCAACCTAACCACAAATTTAAGGACCAAACTCTAGATTAGTCAATGTTCTTTATGCACTCTCAGAGGGTAAAGAATATGATTGCTCCTATTTTGCACATACAATATTTAATGTATCTCATTCCTATACCTTATCCAATTTACTACATAAGAATAATAGTTTTTAACATGTCAAAATTCTCCAAACCAAATCATCCAAAAAGTGTTACCTTTAAAATTAATAATTTCATTTAGGGGTAGTGGTTGGTTATTTTAAACATAAGATTTACAATTAGAAGTACTTGTTAGAAAAATCACTTAAATTGACCTTCCAAACTAAGGACTGATAGTAGTAGACTAGAATTAGCCTAAGGGATTTCTTACCTCGCTTCTCTATGGGATGGATATTGTGGTTTTTAGATGAAGTCCTATATTACTTGAAGCAATACGTGTACGTGCATAGAACCTCTAGTATGTGAACTATTTTATATATTTTGTAACATTTTGATTTTAAACATTACCTGCTAAATATAAATTGGGTGAAGTTTTTGGCCATATTTAGGAAGCTAAATTACTGTGTAATTTCTGGACGGGTCAAGTTTTTGGCACTATACCGGAGATTTAAATTGACATAGAACAAGCAAAAAAACAGCACACACCTGATGTGCATCACATGTATCTCCAATAAGAGCATTTGGAGTGGCAGATGAAACTCCAATTCAATCACTTAGCGCATTATTAGGAGTATCACGTAAATATGTATTGAGAGAATAAGTGGATTTAAGAGAAAGTTGTTGAA
>NEWO01002553.1:0-12779 GCA_003013225.1 Phalaenopsis aphrodite
ATTTAGGATTAAAATTTGGTTCATTTTCTTATTTTTTATCTGATTGTATGTTTTGACTTATTGTTTTCAAATTCACTTGAAATTATTTTAGAAGCTGTCATTGAGTTCAAAAGAACTCTACAATAATTTTGTGATTTTTTTAAGTTTTATTGATTTATTACACTTTTTTAAAATTGGAAAAAAATTTTAGTTAAAAATTCATAATAAATACAAATGATGTAAAAAAATCCTTGAACTTTTATATAGATGCTTGTAATAGAGTTTTAATCAATCTTTAAACTTTTCAATCATTCTATATTCATTTAGAATTTCTATGAATTATTACTTATTAAATTTTAAAAATTATTTAATGAAAATGATTTTTAAATATTTTGATTTCTATATGTCCACTTGATTTATTGGTGAAAACTTGGTTAAATTTGAAATTTTCTTGAAGAAGTTATGAAGGCATTGTAGTATAATGGCATTTTTGTCCTCTTATGCCTATTTATTTCAAAATGAAGGTGATATATTTTATGTTTCTTTTATGTTAATAAGTGACTCAAGTCAGTTTTGTCTAATAGGAACGAGGGTATATTTGTAATTTTGGAAAATTAGAAATTTATAGTTTGGTTGTTGGTCGGCTCCTCATTAATAGTTTCAAATCAGGCTTGCAAATTTTAATGTTAAAAGATCCTTTTTAAATGTCGGAAAGCAAGAAGGGTATATTTGTAAATTTGAAAAATTACAAATATGTTTATCTACCCCCTTAAACACTTAAAATTTACTAGAATTTTGCTATTTTGGTGTTTGCCAATCAATTCAAATCAGTTTTCAAAAACTTTATGATACATACATATTCAATTTAGTAGTTTAAGAAGCAAGAAAGGGTATATTTGTAAATTTGGAAAACTACCAATATGCCTATCTTACTTTTCTATACATGAATTTCACTATATTTTTACTGTTTAACGCTTTATTCATGATCTTCAATCAAATTTCATCAATTTTTAGGGTCTATTGATGAAATTTGCCTATCTTACTGTTTAACACAAATAGTTCGGGTGTGAAGTACATGTTTATACTGAGGGTTTTTCTTTTAAGTAAAAGACATATTTAAATAAATAATTGGATGTAAAAGCCATATAATATAACATGAGTTGTACTCAAGAAAAACCTTCGGCACAACCATCTTGTATCATACCATGTTGTATCATATTGTACTCCATGATCAGGATTAGGGCTGCCAAAAAAGCTCGTTGTTCGTAAAAAGTTCGTGTTCGGTTCGTTAATGAGTTCGTGTTCGATTCGTTCGATAAGTAAATGAGACGAACGTGAAAAAACTTTTTTCGTTCAGTTAGTTAAACGAACCAAACACGAACAGTGATGCGTTCGTTCGTGTTCGAATCGTTATTGTTCGAAATATAAAATAATTTAAAATAATTATATATAAATAAATTTATGATATTTAAAAAAATTAAATTTTATAAATTATAATATATAATAAATTAATAATAGTAATATACTAATATACTATATTAGTAATATACTAAAATTGATATTATATATTTATATAATATAAGAAACAAACACGAACAATAACTTCACGAACAATTTCAAACAGGAACTAATTTCAAACAAACTAAATTTCAAACGAACTAAACACGAACACGAGCCCTGTTCGTTCGTGTTTGGTTTGCTTACACCCCTAATCAGGATAGGCTTCAAACTTCTCCATTTTTTAGATAACATACATTAAAATTTAATTGAAGTCCGTATATCAGAACTTCCACCTTCTATGCAGCCTTTTCATCACTCCCACATCCATGGAAATTCTGATCCAAACCACCTCTCTCGTTTACATCTCTCCATCAGCTCTGTCCTAAATAAAAAAAGAGATTCAAGTGCTTCACTTCAAGATAGTTCACAATCGGCTCGATTTTGAGCACATTAAATTTATATATTTAATTTATTTCAACTCATTCATTTGGAAAAACAAAACTTTCTATTTATAACCTTAAAACTTAATGTACATCCCACTACATTGCCTTGCGAAAGGAAACTTTTTACATAGCTATCAACTCAAACGATGTGGGGCTTAGTCTTAAACAGAAGTTTCATGCGGAGTTGTGGCACTGTGAGCAAGGCTGTGAACTTAACTCGAAATCGTTAATTAGTATAAATTTTTGTTCGGATCGAGATAGAATTGAAATAAAAGAGTCGAGCTATGAGTTTGGATCAACGAAATCAGATCGTTAACAGCATATGACTGTGACTTTAGTAAATTTAGCTCGAAGATTGTTAATTTCTAAAAAATGGATTCCGATTGACACGGATCGAGATCGGTTGAAATAAACGAACTGGGCTACGAGCCAAAATTTTATATCAAAAATTTTTTGAGTAGCTTTTGAGCGAATCTCAGCTCAGATTAAAATCAGATTACTAAGAACCCTATCTTTGAGGCCATTTGTACACTCAACACCAAATTGCGATGTATTCATGCATTAGGTAGATAAGACTCAACTCTATGTATTTAGATATCTATTCTAATAAAACTTACCTACACACCGCCCAAATTTTATTTATTTACATTTTTAATACCTATAAAATAAATAAATTTATTTTTTTAATACATAAAAAACTAATATAGAAAATATAAATAAATATTATTATTTAATTATTTAATTATTTCGAATCAAAACAAGCCGAACACAAACAAATAGATTTTTGTTCATGCTCGGCTCTTTTATAAATCGAGCACAATGAAAAGTTTTATGTTTGACTTGTTTAATGAATGAAACAAATACAAGCTATTTAATGGGCCGAACACGAGCTCTTCACGAACAACAAACTTCTTAGGGTTTGTTTGGTGCAGTTGCAGCTTATCAATAAGGTGTTGCAGCTCAGCTGTCATAGGAAGTTGCTTTTGATAACTTAGCTGGTTGTTTGTTTTTTGCGGTTTGAAAACAACTGTGATACTACTGTTTCTTGACAAATGATTATTTTGTCGATGTGTGCTGCTACTGTTTCTTGACAAATGATTATTTTGTCGATGTGTAATAATCTTATTTGCAACTGAATTGTCACAGTCATATATTTGATATTTCAAAAGCAAAAATTCACTTTAAAACGTTACAAAAATCCATATAAACACCTCATTGAACAATGAGTATTAAGATTGTTAAAAAAAGAAAAAAAACTTTTAAAATTATAATTAGTAATATGATAATATTTAGTTTAAAATGCAGACGGATATGTAACGAGTTACACCATTCTCAAGAGACGCTACCCATTTTCAATGACTGGCGACAGTGGAATCTACAAGATTGTCTGCCCACTCGAAGAACTCAAAGTGAACCAAAAGGGCTATGAATGCATAATATGTTGAGCATTGTGGAGCCCGGTCCACTATTTCAATTTGACAATTTTGGCAGGTCCACTATTTCAATTTGACAATTTTAGCATCTATGAGAGTCAACTAAATTGCATTAATTTTTTCCTTCTTCATTCGCCGCTTTCCTCGTGCAGATGAATTAAGGAAAGTAATATCAAATATTGCTTAATAATTGTTGTCCTAAATTAATCTCCCGCCTCTTCTTCGGTTTTCCAAAATCTGCGTCTTAATTCCATTCCAAATGGGCCTCTCCCACTTTAATGGGCTGAAGACTTGGATGGATTCAAAAGGCAGCAGCCGGAATTGATGGCGTGGCTTTATGTGCAAAATATAGAAAACGCTATTTCTCCCATTTTTTGGGTGACTTCAGTTGGAGCTCTCGGAGAGGAAGAGTGTGAGAGAAGGTGAAGAGAGAGGAGAGGGAAAGAGGGAGAGAGGGAGAGAGGGCGAGAGAGAGAGAGAGAGAGAGAGAGAGTTCTTTCTTGTATTTATCAAGTCGATCGATGTTGTAATTCCTAAAGCTAATAAAATTCTCTGTAACTCCGTGGGTGTAGACAATTTGTAGAACCATATAAATCTGCGTGTTCCACTACGTTTCTGTTTTGTAAATTTGTCTCGATTTAGTTTTTCTCTTTATTATCGTCGTTTTTCACAACATTTGATATCAGAGTCGTGGCTTCAGATCTAATAAAGAACGATAGCCAATGATGAAGTGATGGCTTCAGGGATCGAGAAATTTAATGTCACATATTTTGGTTACTGAATGATGTCGATAGCGGACTACCTCTATGAGAAGAAACTTCATTTTCCGCTACTGAGAAAGAAATCGAAAAAGAAGTGATGGCTTCAGGAATCGAGAAGTTTAATGTCACATATTTTGGTTACTGAATGATGTCGATAGAGGACTACCTCTATGAGAAGAAACTTCATTTTCCGCTACTGAGAAAGAAATCGAAAAAGAAGTGATGGCTTCAGGAATCGAGAAGTTTAATGTCACATATTTTGGTTACTGAATGATGTCGATAGAGGACTACCTCTATGAGAAGAAACTTTATTTTCCGCTACTGAGAGACCGAAAAAGATGGATGAGACTGAGTGAAATTTGTTGGATCAACAGGTTCAAGATGTTATTCGATTAACTCTGTCGAAATCTGTGGCCCACAACATCATCAAGGAAATGACTACTGCAGATCTCATAACGGCTTTAACAGATATGTATGAAAAACCATCATCGAATAACAAGGAGCACTTGATGAAAAAATTATTCAACTTGAATATGGCGGGAAGGTGTGTCTGTTGCTCAACATATGAATGATTTCAATATCATCACAAATCAATTGTTGACCGTTGAAATTAATTTTAACGATGAGATACGTACGTTGATATTGTTGACTTCATTGTTAAATAATTGAAAAGTCATGAAGATGGTAGTTAGCAATTTTGCAGGTAAATCTAAGTTGAAATATGATGATATTAGTGATTTCATTTTTGCTGAGAAAAATTTTGGTGTGACCTCGGGTTCGAGTTTGACATTGAATGTTGATTTCATAGGGAGATCACGGAACATGAACTCAAACAAAGGAAAATAAAAATCAAAGCATAGAGTAAGAGCAAGTTAATGCTTGACCAACAGATAACCTGCTAGAATTGTGACAAAGCTAACCACATAAAAAAGAAACTGCAAAAATTTGAAGAAGACGAAGGATATAACGCTAATGTTGTAGCTGTAGAAGTACATGATGCACAATTGCTGGAAGTTCATAGTTTTGTTGATGACTGGATATTGAATTCAGGGGTTTCTTTCCATACAACTTCTCACCGAGATTTAATACTGGATTCAGGGGTTTCTTTTCATGTACTATTACTGGCAGTTCACAGCTCTTTTCTCTGGTTTCGTGGCTCTCATATGGAATGAATCCATTCCAAATTACTTATCCTACAAGTTGAAGTCTCCTGTGAATCCTATTTTTATTTGCTTTGGGCAATCATGTTTTGAGGAAGTGACTTCAGGCTAAAGAAGTGAGTTTAGGCACATTCTGCATCAAAATGTTTTTCTTTTAACGTCATTCAAACTTTTTCAAGAAACAAGTACATAACTCAAGTTAGAGTTCATAAAGGGTATTAACGATGGAATTTATTCAAGCTTAAACTATTATACTCCCTCTAGGATTTTTACAGGGTCGCATTGGAACAAAAGTGGATTATTGTTTATTTCATTGGTCTTTTTTTGAAATTGAGGGAGAACAAAGTTCTTCTGCAAGCTATGAGAGTTTTGTTTGCCCGTGGGGAGAAGATTCATCCTCGTAGGGGAGGCATAAGCCTCGTTTACAGACGAGCGAAGAGTTACAGTTGAAATTGGAAGAAGAGCCTCAAAAGAAAGCCAAAATATGGGAGGAGAAAGGAATCTATGAGGTTTGTTTAGTTAGAAAAACACCCCTTGACTTGAATGATCCAATAGAGGCTCATCTTTCTGGCGTGTAACAAGAGTTAAAATATCATTTTATTGTGCTTGTTGTTGATGTGCACCTTTTAGATGAAAGTTTTTTTGATGAGTATCTTTTTACCCTTTTAATTTTGAACTTTATAAATCTTTTCTATTGATTAGAACTCAATTTTTATTGGTGAGTTCGAAGGTCAAACTTCATGTTGGGATGAGATTTTTGAGGATCTGGTGTGGATGGGGGGTACATTTTCTAGGGATCTTATCGTTGGTGGCAAAATATTCGACCTTAATCATGATGTTCTATTATTTGAAGGTAATGTAATGCAACCTTATCAAACTAAAGCTTTTCCCCTTGGAGACTACATTAATCATTACTTTCAGAAGGGTCAATGGGATAGGATGTGAGAGAGCTCAGAATAATAAGACGGACACTGAAGTCTAATCCGAAATGGGTGATGTCGTAGCCGGTGAAGTCTGACATGTTGGAGAAATTCATCTAGTTATGGAGGAGGACTATAACACATGAGAGGATGTTACTAGTCTCTAATTACACGATCGATCTTGTTTCTTCTTTGGTAGATCAAAGGATGCCAAATGATCATTTCACCGATTTGGAGGGTGAATTAGTGGACGTCTGAGGTCATGTTGTTAAACTGGAGAACAATAAGCTTTTTATTAACTTGAAGCTTTAGGAACATAGAACAAACTTCAAAAAAGAGATTGCTTTGATTCATAAGGAGTTGGAGGTCGATTCTTCTTTATGTTGGCGCTATGAGGAGGAGAATGAGTCTATAGAGACTGAAGTAATGTTTATCAAGCAACATTTGAAACTAGAAAATCTTCATAATTATGTGGTTGGTGTTCATATGGTACTTTGACGCCCCTTCATTCAGGGACAATTAGTATTGAGGATGTATGAAGGAAATATATATTTCTTTTTATTTTCTAATTACACATTCAACTATATGATTATGTATTGGCTGTTTTCTGAACTGATTATATATTCAACCATTTTTTGAATGTGTAAGGGTGGTATGCCTTCTGGATGACGTTTCACTTTTTATCATTTTGTTTCTTCTTTTTTCTTTATATTCCATAATTAATAATTTCTTTTTGAATCCATACCCGTTGGACTTCTCACTACTTCTATTAAGAAGAATAAAATCCTTTGTTTTATTACTCTAATCTTGTTACCTAGAAACCTTTTAATGATTATTTCTCTTCGGGATATTTTGATGGTGTTGGCTTTGAAAAGAAAGGAAGGTCTCTCCAGCTGACAAAACTTCAAAGAACATCCCGGGCAGAGGAGGATCAGACGGCACAGGCCCAATCAGAGTAAATTTTAGATAACATCATGGATTTAAGAGTGATGAGGAGGAATGAAAATACTAGTGTGATATATAAACACAAAATTTGTGTATTCAATGAAAAATTTTGCTCTGTTTTGTGACTTTCACCATGTGTGGAACTGGTCAACTTTTAAAAATTTTTAGGCTTGTTCTTACACTCATAAGCACTAACTTGAAAGCAAGTGTGATGGTGATAGTCATGTACCCTTGTGTCGAGGGTCTTTAATGGTCGACAAACCTATTTCACTTTATTTTTTAGGTGAAGATGCAAAAAGACAACTTGGTTGTATTTTTCTCATCTTTGAAGATAAGTTGGTTTAGTCAACAAAATACCAGTTGAATAGAAGAAGTGCTTCTATTTTTCTTACAATCGAAGTAGCTGAAATATCTGTGCTCAGATGCAGTGTTCAAGAAGAGAAATACTTGAAGCTTTGGAGTTAATTGGGGATGAAATAGAGCACTATGATGCTCTGAGGAAGGAAAAGATTAACACCATTTATTATTATTTTTATTATTTTCTTAAGACCATGGTGAAAGGTAAGGATGACTTCTGTCATAGGTTCCAAGCATAATAATCTTTTACTTAATATCTTATGTGAATTGTGCAGACTTTATTATAGATGAGAAGCAGAGGTCAGGTTTGTGTTTGTCTTATTATATTGTTGCAATTCAAAGCTTACTTTTTCCCGACAGTATTGTGGGATCGTTGTCCTTAGTGGAGCACTGAGTCAAAAAGAAAAAGGAAACTACGATGCCCACATTGGTGCATTATGATAGAAGGACCTATGAGGGTTCTCAGGTGACTCAAGAAGTGCCTCCAGTACTGGAGGGGAAAAGAAAAAAAAATATTATGTAAAAAAGACAGATTTCCTAAGCTGCCTCTTCTATCCAGTTGAGTAGATGAAATTAAGTGGGCCCAGACAGGTTTGCTAGATAGTCACTCAATAGAGGCTTCTCAAGTCACTCCGAATATAGAGTAACAAATCATGAGGATGAATAAAGCCAGAAGTTAAGCGTTAGTTTACCTGACTAAGTACTGGTCTCTTGTGTGAGTTTTTTCATTGTCCGCATTTCAAATGAGTTTGTTCATACGTTTAATGTATTTGAGGGAGGTGTGACAAGAAATTGACCGAGAGGACCATCACATCCCGTTGATGAAGAGCTTGGCTTTTAACAATTGACTTATACCATTAGAGGATATCATTGAGCTCGCATAAGGGAGAGAAAGGAGCTTAGAAATATTCAAGGTGACTAGGAGAGAAAGATTGCTCTTGAGATGGATCCTCAAAAGAACTTTGATCGATGTTAAAGGTGCTTGAGGAAAAAAAAATTTGTTTTTCATTGCTTTATGTTAGAGTGTGTCAAAAGAAAGATTTTTTATGAGAAAGAAATGAAAAGGCTGAAACTCAGATAATAAGAAGCTCGAAAAGGGAGATGTTTGATAATGGAACAGTTCAGAGCATTCTTAGAGAGGCCACCAAGGAAATTCATATAGATGATAAGGGATGGCCTTGAGGTGGCACGACTAGAGCTTGAACGAGAGACAAAAATGTCATAGGATTTACGAAAGGAGGTCGAGCAACTTAATATTTTAGTGGTTGATCAAGAGAGAAAGATCATGAATATGGGGACCAAAGAGAAAATCATGTCCAGATATACCACCTCTCAGGCATTTTAAGAGGTCATTCTAGACAATGTTGCTCATGCAATGAAGTCCTTTTTTGACATCCTTGTGTGCGGAGGAGCTCTATCTCATATGAAAAGATTACTAGCTGCCTCCGTGACTTCTTATTAAAACTTCGGGAAAAAGATAAAAAAGGCTCTTTCAATTATCCAGGACCTTCTAGCTGAGTTGGCACCTTTTTGTATCATGAAAATAACTTTTTTGTCTTTTTGTGTGAGTATTTCATCATATGGACTCTACCCAACGATATTACATAAATTTGATATTTGCCTTGCAAGTGTTTTTACTTTTCAATGGTTCCAAAGGAGTATGGGCCTTCGATGCAAGGGATTTTATTACTTTGATGTGATTGGATCCTATGCTTCATTTTGAATTCGAAGCATTGCTTTTTAGGAGAAATGATAATGAACTTGATATTTATAATAAATGGTTGATGTGACAATTGTCTTATATATTTTACCTAAAATATATATTTCATTCTTGCTCACCCTTCTCTCTTCTCTAGTTTTTTTTGCATTTAGTCTCCAGTAGCAGTTATAAAGTTTGAGAGAATTTCTTCCTCTATGTTTGATCGCACTATTTTGATGCAGGAAAGCAAGAGTTATTTATAAGTTATAACATTGAAGCTAGTTCGGAGTTGAAATTTACCATTCTTAGAAGTCTGCCAGAAAAAAAAAAGTTCTTTGATCAGTTAATCACCCTCTGGGCGGTGGAAAAAGATGAAGTGCCCAACACAGATGTAGAAAATTAAATTTGCTGCAACTATAACCAATTCAGACTAAGCCTTCATTTTCTGTTTGTGTGAAGAGCTAGAAAAAGTTCTGAACTTCTATAGTTTAGTAATGTCGTAGATTCGTCCTAAATTCATATCAATATTGATGTCATTTATCTTCTTTCTTCTAGGCCAAAATTTATATTAATCTTTGGACCTATTTTGATTCGTGATGAAGCCGAAGTCCTATTCAAATGGAGCAATTATCTTCACTTCTTTTATATTGCTTGATGGTCTCATGCATAAGATCTATATGTGGCGGAAGCATTTCTTTTTTTTTTTTTGTAAAAAATGGGAGATAATGGAAGGTGCCTACTATCACTAGATCTCCAGTATCTAATATAACTATACATGAGTCAGGATTTGCTGACCTTTAAGAACTAAGCTATCAAAGTTTAAGGGAAAAGATATTAAATGGATATATTCTTAAGCGAAGGAATACTCGGACTCTTTTTAGGAAAGAGTTTTAAGTTTCTAGTGGAAAGGACCGAGGATGTGATACCTCGGTTGGGAAAAAATATTACATCAGGAGTACTGATGCATCAGTACTCCAATGGGGACGTGCCACGTGGCATTATAATGGGACCATTGTATATGTGGCACCTCCCTATTGGAGTACTGATGCATCAGTACTCCTGATGTAATATTTTTTCGTTTCGACGATCCTCATGGCGAAGGCAGTGTAATGCATGTGAAGGTGACAACATTGAAAAACACCACACTAAATAAATTGGAGAATGAACTCCAAAAATGTTGTAATTTTAAATTCAATTTGGAATTCATTTAACCAAGCACCCAAAATTTTAAGATTACTATAAAATAAATGCAATACACTCATTGCAGCAAATCAAGCAACTGCCAAGTGGTTCTTTTCTGAAAATTCCTAAAGATTGAGATATTCATATATTGACTATTTAGTAGTGATGTTTAGAGCTTACAACAGTATTTGTGAGGCTTGTAGCTTTGTGTCTATCCTACGATATTATTTAGAATTCTCACCTTAAGCACATTTGATATTGATGATTATATAAATTGATGTCTACCTTAGTATATGATCTTTCGATATGTTTGAACTTATTTCTATCTAATACAAGGAATTGTGGGCTAATTTTATTGGACTGTTTTTTGTTGAAGTTAACATATATTCAATCCATGTGATAAAATTTTCAAAACTGATATTGGAACGACTTGATTTGATTAGTTTTTAATATGCATAGAGGTGATCAAGTTTTGTAACTTTATAATTCTTGAACTTTTACATATACTTTAGAACTTGAAAGCCAACACAATCAATATCTATTTCTCTACAATAACTCTGTTCTTAACGCGCATTGAAAATGCTAGATCGAAATACTTTACATTGAGTTAAAGTAAATAATTTTCTCGAAATACTCTATAATAATTTTCTTTGATAAAGTATAATATTTCATAGGAATTCATAATAGGAAGAATTTGATTGAATATGAGAACTTTAGCAATAGTTTGTTAGTAAAATAAGTGTTGCACTGGTATTCAACAATTTTAATATGTTTGGAATTTATTTTCAGAGTATATTTACTTTTCATAATTGTTTAAGTTTGAAATATGACACGTCAATTCAACGTGTTTGATCATGAATTGGTTTGAATAGATCTAAACTGTTGTTTTGAATAACATTTTTTATTATTCTTAATTTTCAACCTAATGCTTGTAGTTTTCCATATAAAAATTAACTCTATATATCGTATTAAGTTAAAACTTATAAATATAGATTTAAAAATCTTAAATTTAAGTAATATGAGTTTTAGTTAAGCTAATCCAAAATATTCTCACCATTTATTGACTATTGTTAGGTTTGTATAGTATCTTTTTTTATACGATGAGGATATCTGCCAATATTAGAGATGTTATATTAGGCTAATTGGGTGGAAGAGTGGTTTTGAAGTTGTGAGGGACTTGAATTCATGACTTTTGATCTACAATTGATACACCTAAAATATATAGTATTTTTAGACACATTTTTATACCTATTTTTGAAATATTGCGCTTGAATAGAAGATATTTGTCTGTTTTTTTTTCAAGTACAAGTAAAAATGTGAAAAATGCTAAAAGGAGTGAAAAAAGATCAAATTTGGATCAAAAATGTTAAAATGGTGCAAAAGTGAAGATCTGACACTTAAGCACCGGTGAAACAGAGAAGCTCATGCCTAAGTGCCAGAGGCCCCGCGCGTAAGCACTGGAGGCAGTTATGTGATGATTTACTTCATTTTGCCGAATTTTGAAGGGACATTTGAGGCACCTATTGGCCAAAGAGGGTGGTTATGTCCACTAGAAAAGAAAATATGGTTAGAAGACTTATGAAAGGAGGCATCATTTAGAGAATACATCGAATTGGGACACATTTTGAAGAGTTATCAAGACACCTCTTAGAGATTTATAAAAGAATGAAGTTAAGACTTTTTGAAGTGTGCTTGAAAGTTTTGAAAAGTGCTGGAAATGGGGAGTTTCGAGAGATAGTTTTTTAGAGATTTTCAAGCACCACAAATATACTTTATCCTTTTTGTATTTAGTTTTATTGTGAGAGTCAAGTGTGTTGTAAAAAAGAAGAGATTCAAAAAAACTTCAAGAGTTTGGTTGAGGATTTGAGAAAAGTTTTTATCTTTTTTTTTAAACTATTTTTGGTTTTAATTGAGACTTCTTGTTGGTTTGACAATGATTTCTACTTTTAAACTAAAGTGTGATTTTGATTTCTCCATGGATTCTGAGTAGTTTTCGATATTTTTCTCCTTAAAATGATAAGCAATTTAAGTGTTGGATGGAAGTTGTGAAGAGTTTTGATCTTTAATGTTGGAAGAAGTTGTGATGATTTAAATTCATGTACTTCATTTACTTGTTGATTTGACATATCCATAGGTTAAAATTTATTGTGAGAACATGTAAGAACCGGACTGGTATTGTCTTAGTCAACAATTGGAAATAATCACATGAGGTTGTATGAATGAGAATGTAATGCATATGATTTGGTGCAAATAAATAGGAAAATAATCTTTCAAGGGTGTAGAGCTAGAGGACTTTAAAGTGACAGGTTAAAGCCTATAACTTGGATTATTACTTTAGGTTCTGATACGAGATGTTAGCCCCCAAATGGAGGGAATCGAGGGAACTCTAGAGTGAGAGCT
>NEWO01002553.1:13260-23411 GCA_003013225.1 Phalaenopsis aphrodite
ATATATATATATATATATATATATATATATATATATATATATATATATATATTAAAAAGTTAAATTCTTATTTTCTTCAGGATCAAGTTTTTGGTTCTGTTGCAAAGTAAGGAAATATAAGTGAAAAATATCATGAAAGATATTATTATACTGTTGCATATAAACAGTAACAGGATCAAGTTTTTGGCACCGTTGCTGGGGAAATTTTCAAAAATCTATTGAAAGAAAAATTTTTATTTTAGAAAGTCTTATTTAAACTTTAAAAGTTATTATAGAAATAATTTATTATACTATTTTATTTTATGTTAGTATATGTGCAGTTCGGGTTCTGAAGGACCAGTGCCCTACGATTCTCAATTGGAGAGAACCATTAAAAAAATTAGAAAAAACAAAAAATTAAAAATGTTGAAAAATCTAAAAAAATTACAGAAATGACAAACCAAAATGATCAAAATGTTGAAATTGATCAAGAATATAGACCTTTATGAGATTATGGCAACCCTACGGTAGATGAACTTCATTGTATTATTCAAAAACCTACTATAGTTGCTAATTTTCTAGAATTGTGGGATCACCAACTGAATATCCAAATTTACATCTTGCCAATTTTCTAGAATTGTGTGCAACATTTAAATGTGATGGTGTATCAGATGACGTCATAAGACTTAGTTGTTTTCTTTCTCACTTAGGGATAAAACTAAGATGTGGTTGAATTTGTTAGCACGTAGATCTATCAGAACTTGGGGTGATTTAGCACAAAAATTCCTTGCTAAATATTTTCCACCATAAAAAACGGTGAATTTTAGAAATGATATTACATCTTTTAATCAGTTTAAAGAAGAATCTATTTATGAAGCATGAGAACGATTTAAAGAACTCTTAAGAAAATATCAACACCATGCTATACCAGATTGGTTAATAATTCAAACATTTTATAATGGATTAGCTGGGTCTCTTAGATCTATTATCGATGCCGCCGCTAGTGGTTCGTTGACCAAAGGAAAATATATTGAGATTTTCATACCTATTTTATACTGTTTTTGATGATATTGCACTTTAAAAAAAGGTATTTTTGATATTTTGTTGCAGAAATGATGAATTAGGGTCATTAGAGCAAAAAGATGCAAAAAGGAGCGAATTTGGAGTGAAAAGGACCAAAATGTGAAGATTTGAACTAGGGCACCGATGGGGAGAAATTCCCGAGACCCCAGATTTAATGATTTAGAAAGCCCGCCGACAGTGCCCTTGAGGCCGCCGACGGCAAGATCGGCTATTATGTCCAACAATGCATTGGATGAGGACGAATTTTGGAGGGATGCTTAGGCAATTCTTGGGAAAACTCATCCACATCTTTAAATAGAAGGCTTTGGCTGAAAATAGAGTGTCTTGGAGGTTAGAGAGGTTCCATTAGTGTGTAGAGAGTTTAGTAGAGAGTCTAATTGTGAATAATTCTTCGATAAATTGTAAGAGTGGAGGGAAAGTGAGAGATTTCTTCCTCCTTGTCGCTTTGAAGAAGAATTCTGAGTGTTGTAAAGAAAGGAAAAGATTCAGAAGAACTTCGAGGAGTTTTTTTGGGAGAAATTAGAGATAAGTGTTAATTACTTATTGTAGTTTTATGACTTTACTTTTCTATATGAATTCCGAGTTTTGTTGTGTTTTCCCCATGAGTTCTAAGTAGTTTTCTCTATTTTTTTCCTTGTCTTGAGATTTGTGAAATGGTGATTTGAATTGGTTGAGCCATGAAAATGTTAAAGAAGTTATGATGATCTTTTCACTTCGATCTTAATTTACTTTCAATCTGGCCAATTGATTTGTTAAAATATGTTGAGTTTTACAACTAAAGTGAAGATTACATCCAAGATTCAGGGAGGTCAAAGCCCTTGGAAGTTGGGTGCAAATAAATAAGGAAATAAAATTAGCAGGCGTATAATTGGAGATTTTAGAGTGATAGACTAAAATCCTCAATTTGGTCCTATTGTTTGGGTGCTGAAGTGTAGATGTTAGCCCTCAGGTGAGGGGAACGTGGGAGCACCGAAGTGAAAGCCGGTATCTTCCCAGCCTAGTTGTAGATTCAACAAACAAGCATAGAATTAGTCATTGTTCTTTATGCCTGAACCAAAGGGTAAAAAATAAGTATGCTCCTATTTGACACACCACAATTTAAACTGATTCACTTTATCCATTCATTATAATTTCTTGACAAGGAGAAGGATGTTTCTTATATATTAAATATCACATTAAAAACTTTATTAGTATAATTAATTATTTAAAAGTTATTAAAATTACAAATTTATTTCAATTGCCTATTAGGGACAGATAAGTAATTTGAATTTTGTTGTTGCAATTAAAGTATTGCTTTTCTAAAATCTTAGTTCGTAGTTCTAATATTACTCCTTGTGGGATCGATATCTAGGACTCCATTAGAGCCCTGTATTACTTGAGAGATACGTATACTTGTGTTGATAAGTGTAACTTTACCATTATTGAATATTTTATATATACGTGTTTATCAAATCTGTAACTGTTATTAAGTTTTGGTGTCGTTGCTGAGGAATTAAATCCTTTAACAGCAGTATGCACTGGATGAGGACAAATTTTGGAGGGATGCTTAGGCAACTCTTGGGAAGACTCATCCACATCTTTAAAGAGAAGACTTTGGCCAAAAATAAAGTGTCCTGGAGGTTAGAGAGGTTTCAGTAGTGTGTAGAGAGTTTAGTAGAGAGTCTAATTATGAGGAATTCTTCGAAAAATTGTAAGAGTGGATGGAAAGTAAGAGATTTCTTCCTCCTTGCCGCTTCGAAGAGAAATTTTGTGTGTTGTAAAGAAAAGAAGAGATTCAGAGGAACTTCGAGGAGTTTGCTTGGGGAGAAATTAAAGATAAGTGTTAATTACTTGTTGTAGTTGTATGACTTCGCTTTTATATATGAATTCCAATTTTTGTTGTGTCTTCCCCATGAGTTCTGAGTAGTTTTCTCTGTCTTTCTCCTTGTTTTAAGATTTGTGAAATGGTGATTTGAATTGGTTGAGCCATGAAAATGGTAAAGAAGGTGTGATGATCTTTTCACTTCGATCTTAATTTACTTTCAATCTGGTCAATTGATTTGTTAAAATATGTTGAGTTTTACAACTAAAGTGAAGATTACATCCAAGATTCAGAGAGTTCAAAGCCCTGGAAGTTGGGTGCAAATAAATAGGGAAATAAAATTATCGGGCATAGAATTGGAGATTTTAGAGTGACAGACTAAAATCCTCAATTCGGTTCTATCGTTTGGGTACTGAAGTGTAGATATTAGCCCTCAGACGAGGAGAACGTTGAAGCTCCAAAGTGAGAGTCGATATCCTCCCAGCCTAGCCGCAGATTCAGTAAACAAATGTAGGATTACTCAATGTTCTTTATGCCTGGACCAAAGGGTAAAGAATAGATATACTCCTATTTGGCACAGCACAATTTGAACTGATTCACTTTATCTATTCACTATAATTTCTTGACAATGAGAAGTTTATTTTCTTATATATTGAATATCACATTAAAAACTTTATTAACATAATTAGTTATTTAAGAGTTATTAAAATTACATGTATATTTCAATTGACTTTTAGTGACAGATAAGCAATTTAAATTCCATTGTTGCGATTAAGTATTGCTTTTCTAAAATCTTAGATCGTAGTTCTAATATTACTCCCTGTGGGATTGATATCTAGAACTCCATTAGAGCCCTATATTACTTGAGGGATACGTATACTTGTTTTGATAAGTGTGACTTTACCATTATTGAATTTTTTATATATGCATCTTTATCGAATCTATAACTATTATTAAGTTTTTGGTGTCATTGCTGAGGAATTAAATCTTTTAGCAGCAGTATTAAATACTTATATTTTAAAGCATTTATAAAGTCGTTGTCATTCGTTGATGTCAAAACCATTTCATGACGCTTATGCTTTAGTTGAAGAAATGACTATCAAGAATTTTCAATGGCCTTTTGAGAGGGTGAATCTTAAGAAATTAGCCAATATTCATGAATCTAATGCATTTATTTTGTTAGCAAATTAAGTTGCTGCAATTTCAAGGAAGTTAGACTAATTTGGAATGAATTTATCTCAACCTATCTCCATGATTGAAGAAAATTCATTAGGCTAAATGGTAGAATCTCAAGCATCATTAGAAACTTTTAATGTCATAAATAATAACCACAATAACTCATATTCAAACTATTATAACCCAAGTTGGAAGAACCATCCCAACTTTAGTTGAATTAATACTATGGATGGTAATAATCAACAATGGGGGAACAATCAAAGAAATGCATTAGGAAACAGGAACAACCAAGGGAATAATAATTATGGATCTACTTATCCTCCAGGTTTCAATAGTAATACACAATTTAAGGAGAAGAAATTGTCTATAGAAGAAGTGGAGTTACAAAGTCAAGGAGCTACAATTAGAAATATTGAGAATCAACTGAGACAAAGTACAAATTCATTATGTAATATCCCAAGAAACACTTCCTAATAATACTGAAATAAATCTGAAAGACCAAAATAAAGAGCAAGTAAAAGTTGTTCAACCTAGAAGCGAAAGAGAGTTGGATGGTAGGGTTAAAAAAGAAACTGAAGTAGAGAAAGAAGAAATTGAAGATTCAAAAGAAGACATATTTCTCCACTTAAAGTTAGCTTAGAAAAACCACCACCATCATTTCCTCAGAGACTTTATCAATAGAAGTTAGATAAGCAATTTTCAAAATTTTTGGAAATTTTGAAGAAGCTAACAATTAATATTCCATTTGTTGAAGCCTTAGAACAAATGCCAAGCTATGCAAAATTTATGAAGGATAATATTAATAGAAAAAGGTTGTTTGAAGATAATGAGACTGTATCACTTAGTGAGGAGTGCAGTGCTATAATTCAGAAAAAGCTTCTTGAAAAGCTTAAAGATCCTTGTAGCTTTACATTTTCATGTGCAATGGGAGACAAATTTTATGGGAAAGCTTTATGTGATTTAGGTGCAAGCATTAACCTAATGCCATTATCAATATTCAAAAGATTGAGATTGGGACAAAGAACCCCTACTACTGTAACTCTACAATTAGAAGATCGTTCGATAATATACCCTAAAGGAGTTATAAAAGATGTCCTAGTGAAAGTGGATCAATTTATCTTTCTTGTTGATTTCATTGTGCTGGATATGGAGGAAGATAAAGAGATACCTATCATTTTGGGGAGATCTTTCGCAGTCACGGGAAAAGCAATGACAGATGTGCAAAAAGGGGAATTAAGAATGTGTGTCAATGATCAAACTGCTACTTTTAACATTTCAAGATCAATAAAATATCCTGCAAAAGGTAAAGATGATGAATGCTATAAAATGGATGTTATAAGATATTTAAGTGAATACCATTTCAAAACTAATTATGAAGGAAAATTTGAAGTAAAATATTTGGAACATGAGCAAGAAGAGGAATTAGATCAATATGAAGATTTTGTTAAGGAAGATTCAAACTATGTTCGAGAAAGTTTTGAAAATTTGGACACGATAGAAAAAAATAAATCATTTTGTCCATCACTAGAAAAACCACCAAAACTTGAGTTAAAGTTACTTCTCTATCATTTAAAATATACATTTTTAGGAGATTTTTCTACTTTACCAGTTTTAATTTCCTCAAAGTTAACGAAGGAAGAAGAAAAAAGGTTGATGAAAATTTTGAAAAATTTTAAGAAAGCTTTTGGATGGAAAATTGATGACATTAAAGAAAGCAACCCTTCAATTTGTATGCATAGAATTCATATGAAAGAGAACTGCTAACCCAGGGTTGATCCTCAAAAGAGATTGAATCCTGTTATAAAAGAAGTTGTTAAGAAAGAAGTTTTAAAGTGGTTAGATGCTGGAATTATATACCATATTTCATATAGTGCATGGGTAAATCTAATTCACTGTGTTCCTAAGAAAGGAGGAGTAACTATGTTGTGAATGAACATAATGAGTTAATACCAACTATGTTGTGAATGAACATAATGAGTTAATACCTACTAGACAAGTCACAGGGCGGCGAATATGCATTGGTTATAGAAAATTAAATCTTGTCACTTAAGAAGATCATTTTCAACTATCTTTTCTTGATCAAATGCTGGATAGACTAGTTGGGTAATACTTTAATTTTCTGGATGAATATACATATTATCACCAAATACAAATAACTCCTGAGGATAAAGAGAAAAAAACTTTTACCAGTCCTTATGGTACATTTGCTTTAAGAAGCATGCTTTTTGGTTTATGTAATGCCCCTGCTACATTTCAAAGATGTATGATGGTAATTTTTTGTGATTTAATTGAAAAAGAGATTGATGTATTTATGGATGATTTTTTAGTGTTTAGAACTTCATTTGACTCATCTTTAGAACATTTATCAAAAGTTCTTAAGCGCTATGAAGAAACAAAGTTAGTCCTTAATTGGAAAAAAATGTTAATTTATGGTAGCAGGAGGAATTGTATTAGGACATAAAATATCAGAAAATGGTATGGAAGTAGATCCTGCTAAAATTCAAGTGATTGGTAATTTATCTTATCCAACAAATGTAAAGGAAATTAGGAGTTTTTTAGGACATGCTGGATTTTATAGATGATATATTAAAGACTTTTCAAAAATTGCTAAGCCTTTATGTTATTTACTGGAGAAAGATACAACTTTCAATTTTGATGAAGAGTGCCTAAAAGATTTTGAGTTATTAAAAGAAAAATTAGTCACTGCACCAATTATAGTTTCAGCAGATTGGGAAAAATCTTTTGAATTGATGTGTGATGCTAATGATTATACTATTGAAACTCTTTTAGGACAAAGATATGATAAAATTTTTAAAGTAATTTACTATGCTAGTAAAACTCTTAATGAAACTGAAATTAATTATACAACATCTGAAAAAGAGTTATTAGCAATAATATATGCCTTTGATAAATTTAGATCATATTTAATTAGAACTCATTGCGTAGTGCACACAGATCATTCTGCTATTAAGTACTTAATGAAAAAGAAGAATGCTAAACCAAGACTTATAAGATGGATTCTTCTTTTGCAAGAATTTCAGTTTGAAATGGTAGATAGGAAGAAAACTAAAAATCAAATTGCTGATCATTTGTCTAAGATTGAGTTAGAAAAACCACTCTATTTTAAAAAAGAAATTAATGAACATTTTTCAGATGAAAAACTGTTCAATATTAATGAGTGACGTGTTTCGTGGTATGCCAACATTGTGAACTTTTTTGTTAGTGATATTATACCCTATGGAATGACATACCAACAGAAGATAAAATTTATTTCTAAAGCTAAGACTTATTTTTGGGATGACCCATTTTTATATAAACAATGAAATGATCTTATTATTCGAAGATGTGTACCTTTATAAGAGACTTATGAAATTATCCAAAAATGTCATAATTTTGATTTTGGGGGAGATTTTGGTGTTGATAAAGCAACATACAAAATTTTGTAATCTGGATTCTATTGGCCTACTATCTTTAGATATGTTAATGTTTATATTAAAACTTGTGATAGATGTCAACGAGTAGGCAATATTTCTAGAATAAATGAGATGCATCTCAATTATATGCTAGAAGTTGAAATATTTGATGTTTGGGGATTAGATTTCATGGGACAATTTATACCATCTTTTAAAAATTTATATATACTGTTAGCAATGGACTATGTATCCAAATGGATAGAAGCTCTTACTTTACCTCGATGTGATGCTCAAAATGTTGCAAAATTTTTTAAAACGAACATATTTTGTAGATTTGGGATGCCGAGAGTTATCATAACTGATGGGGGAAGTCATTTCAGAAATGTCATAATGGAGAAATTATTAAACAAGTATCATATAAACCATAGAATTGGTATTGCTTATCATCCTCAGATAAGTGGTTTGACTGAATTATCTAATATGGAAATTAAAAGAAGTATTAAAAAAATCTGTGAATTTAACAAAAATGGATTGGTCAGTCAAACTTGACTATGCTTTGTGGGCTTATAGGACTGCATACAGAACTCCTATAGGAATGTCCCCATGTAGGCTAATATTTGGGAAAGCATGTCACTTACCAGTTGAACTTGAGCATAAAGCATATTGAGCGATTAAAGAGTTCAACTATAATTTGAAAAATGCTGGTGAGAAAAGATTATTGTCATTAAATGAGCTTGAAGAGATAATGAATGAATCTTACGAGAGTGCTAAGATTTACAAAGAAAAGATGAAGAAGTGGCATGATCAAAGGATTCTTACTAAAAATTTTTAGTCAGGGCAACAAGTTTTGTTATATAATGCAAGGTTAAGATTATTTCTAGTCAAACTTAAGTCCAGGTGGATGGGACCATTTGTTGTGATAAAAGTTTGTTCTTATGGTGTTGTGAATATTTAATATTCTAAAACTGAGAAAGTGGTTAAAGTGAATGGGCATAGTCTAAAACCTTATTTAATAGAGGATCAACATAAATTTAATGATCGAATGATGTTGGGTCAACCAGGATAAGCACTGGTTAAGTCGGGCTGACGACGTTAAACCAAACGCTTTGTGGGAGGCAACCCATAGCTACTAGTATGTTTTGCTTTGATTGTTGTTCGTGTGAGATTAAGAAAATTTGGGTAGTATTTTTTAGACGATTAAGTATTAGTATTGATTTTAAGACTTTATTTAGTGATCCAGACATGCTAAAATGAAAATTTGGATGTTAAGTTGACTGGTGTAAAATTGGGCACTGGCGCTTAAGCGCCAATATTCGGCTCTTAAGTGCGGGAGTTAAGAACCATGTGTGAAATTCAGATTCTAGAAGGTTTAACCTCCAATTGGTTGACTAAAACATGCCAAGGCAGTTTTAAAATGTGTCTAGGAGTTTCTATAGGGATTTAAGTCTATAAATAGAAGAGTTTTGTGAAGGAATTTCACCCGTGATCATTTTCAGCCCTAAAGTCTAAGAGAGAGAGAGATTTTGATAAGATGTCTTCATGGAAGATGTATTTGAAGAAGGAAGAGATCATGGGAAGCGATTCATTAGTCAAAGTGCACAAGAGATGTATAACAGTTTATTAGTCGTTAGTATTGAAGGAATATTGGAAAAGATCAGTAAAATTGAGACTATCATGGCTTTACTGGAGACAAAGTTAGTTAAGATACATGCACATCTAGAGCATATTGGATGACAATTGAAAATGCAATTTAGCCATACTAGTTATATAGAGGAAGCAGATAAGGAGATGTATCTTATACATAAATGTATAGAAGAAGATAGTATCAGAGCTCGTCACCACCGTCCGTTTTATCAACTTTATATTTCGATTTCCCAAGGAGAGACTAATGAAACATTGGAATTTGTCCCAAAAAATGAAGAATGAAATTAAGTTCAGTGTTAAAGTTTGTTTGTTAGGAGTTTTTTTTTAATGTGTTAAGTGTTAATACAGTTTTCGGAGTCTATGTTAGTTTGTTTAGTGTTTGTGATTAGAAAGATTTTCTCATTTGAGACTATTTGGAGTGAGAATTAAGTGTTATATGTATTTGTACTAGTTTTTGGATGAATGTTTATATTTGTTTTTGTGAAAATTTAGTGTTATTTTAGCCTCGAATCGAATGAGTTATATTGGAGAATTTTAAGGAAAAGGAGAGTTAAGGGAGAATAAAATAATCATTTAAGTGTTATGAAACCATTTAGGGGTGGTATACTTAGGATTATAGTGCATTTTACTTAAGTTTAAAAATATCAAAAACCGTGCACTGGCGCCTAAGCACCACATTCTCGCGCTTAAGGGTGATGTAACTCGAGAGACAGGCGCCTAAGGGCCACTTATCTGCGCTTAAGCGCCGGTTCAAGAAAACCGATTCGTGAATGGTTTAAAGTGAAAAATAACCACAAAAATCTCACGAATGGTTAAATGCGAAAAATAACCACAAAAATCACCATTTTTACCCTCGCCTTCACCTTCAACCTCTCGAGTTCACGATTTTGAAGTCTAGGGCAAGCCATTTTGTGGAGATTTCTTGATGGAATTGAGAAAAAATTGCTAGATTTGGATTTCTTGAGGTAAGAGCTTCACTTCTATGTAAAAATTTTGGATTTTCACCATGTATTTTGAGTACATTTGGAAGAACCCAAAAATCACTATTCATGGTG